>NMRB01000823.1:97107-114463 GCA_002633025.1 Notospermus geniculatus | reverse complement strand
TTGCGATTTTGGCTTGAGATGGGGTTGCGTTCCCTTGCGATTACCTTATTAGGACTTCCGAATGCCATATAAGGTACACCGCAAGGGAACGCAACCCTTCTCAACCCAAGATCGCAACAGTGGATCACCCGCTTTAAGCATCATGGCCTACCATGCGTCTGTACTACCTCGAAGACTTCATACGCACGTGTGAGCGGAGTTGGAGGGCGGAGCGATGTCAAACCCCTTGGTAGTCAAGATGCCCGTAAAGTTACTGTACGACAGCTTCGTGAGTAAGAATCCTAAGTACTAAACTAATAACTGCCCAAAATCAAACCTTCACCATTCAGGCAGTGTCTTAGCTGCAAGAAACTGGTATTGCATGTCAATTCACGCCCAGACTACACATAAGAACTTTTGACAGTAGATCATGAGGTAGGTTGGAAAACCCCACAGCGCCACATCCTCAACCTCAGGGTATCAGTGAATCATTTCCTTACAAAACCAGCCAGGCTCGTTCTTCCTCCGTTTGCACCATGCTGTGAAGCCATATCCGTTACGTGCGTATGACTGAAGGGGATCAGACACACGCATCGTCTTTCATTCTTTTCGTTCAGTCAGCCCTAAGGAACCTACTCTAAGACACGAAGCAGCGGATCAGTTAATTTCCTTCGGGGCAAACCTCAAAGTGAGCCATATGACTTATCAGTGCATTTTTGAATCTCGACCAAGGAGCAGTTTCTTAAAAACTCACTTTGTCCGTTGTCCTGTCATTCGCTGGCTGCTCATCTACTCTGCCTTGTCTAATATCAAAAATAATCGCTTGCTTATCTATTTTTGCTTCAACTAGCTTCATTGCATCTAAATATTAGGCTTAATCTAAGCTTTCATTCAAAGTACATACATTGTTCATCTGCGTTACAGAAACCAAAAATCAAAAGTTACTTATAATTGTGTGGTGATTTTGGATGCTGTTTATCATTACGCTCAGTACAAACTACCATCTTTGTAGACCTTTCCAACAAAGATGGTGGCCTACAAGTTCTCCCACATGACGTCATGGCCATCATTTCCGTGCATGACTTTACGAAACACATCTTCTCAGACAATAATTTTACCAAACCTATAAAATCCATGGCCCGTTTGACCAGCTTAGCATGCCACCGGCCAATGAACGTACACAAAATTTTTCAGCACCTCTCTTCTTGCACTATGCGGCTGCCCCTGCCGCTGGCGCTGTCAAATGGCCAAAACTTCTTATTTTCAATCACAGACGTATCACATACCTACAATTTTATACTGTTATTCTCGGAACTTTGAGATCAGCTTTGAAACCCCAAACCCTTCCGTCATTGATCCGTGATCAAACTGATATTCAGCCGGCGGCTTAATCTTGTTGGCTCATATTGGCTGACTTGCACAAAGTGGTCTCCCTCAGTATGATTACACGTGTTGGTCCACCATGCAGGTGATGTCACCGTGATTCTGGTTTGTACCTTTGATATTTTGCACTCTGAAAAATAACATTGGTGAATATCTTGGCGCTAGCATCAGTGAGAGCACTTGCAGATTATCCTTTTATTTTTGGCAAGCCCTGTCTGCTGTGATTTTTGGCAGGATCTGCTTTCCTCAGCTTCTTCTTCATTGTGGTCAGTTTTGCAAAGTTCTTACCCTTACACTTACAGCATTCCGCTTCTGCAGTTGATAGTTGCTTTTGGTGTACTTTTCATGGACCTTGTTGCTATTGAAGGAATGTCAAATCAAATCTGACCAAGATGGTCCAGATGGTCCAGATGCAGATGATTACTGTCGTCTCACGGGTGAGTTTGGTTGGGGTCCCGTTTCCCGAGCATGGACGCAATCATTTAGGTGGCAGATGCCAAGTACATGAAGTAAAGACCTCCGGACCCACACAGCTGAACGTTTCACACTGCATTTGGCAGATAACCCTTGGTTATTTTCCACCATGCTACCTCCTTTAATACAATGGACGCATCTGAAAACTGTACTGCACTCTGGACAAATGTGTGGCAGCCTTACATGTACAGTAGTTGTTGTGCTCGAAAGTTAGTGAACCCCACCACGAAATGCACGGAAGTTGCTGAGCTCAAAATATTACCAATCATACCTCATTTTGTAGACCGACATAATGCAAGCAGCCACAATATAATATGAAAATATCAAGAAATGTACCGTAAATGTTTTATCACATGGCTTCACAATAAGACAATGTTTAGAACACAGTATCGTGGTGGGGTTCACTAACTTTCGAGCAGGCGCGGATCCAAGGGGGGCAAACCCGGCCCGTGCCCCCTCTATTTTGTGGAAAATCTTTAAAATTGACCGGGAAATTTCGGAATTTTGAAAAGGTGTTAAAATTTGACCGAGGTTTTCCTCCGAGGTGCCCCCTCTTTCCCGTGATTCTGGATCCGCCCCTGTCGAGCACAACTGTAAGTTTTAAACCTTAGTTGGTAGCGTGTTGGTTCTCTTTATCGTCTTGAGCAGTTAAGAGATGCTGTGACAGATGTATTTATGCAGACGGATTGGCAGTCTCGTCGTGACTTCACTTCTCATGAGTTAAACTCATCGTTGTTTCCCAGGGTATTTCAATCTAGACTGAAACTCCCAGGTTAAAACCTAGTTAAAGGTGTTGCGTCAGAAAATTGATCGTGCATGTAATGTAAGATATCCTACTCTGTGCGCGATATTGGTGATGGAAATGTCACTGTCTCTGATGTTGGCAGATTATCTAGGTATTCGTTTCATAAAAGACATGAAAAAGGTTAATTCTGTCATTACTTTTGAAAACTACAGGGGCCCGGGGGAAGAGGAGCGAAAAATCAGGCAGAAAATACCCAAAGCTATGAGAATATGATAGTGTTAGCATCTTTGAAACTGGAACTCTTCAATCGATGGTGTGATCTATTTCGCTTTGTTTATAACCTCTACCCTTTGGGATCGCTACCTGTAGCGAGCGTATCGGATGTCCAAAGTGCGGAACAGTGCTAAATTAGTGTATCATCACGGATGTGACATTGTGATGTAGTGAAAGTTTTCACAAAGTTTATTTGCGCTCTTTGCTTGGAATTTTTAAAAATCGTGTTGCGAGTTGTTGCAAACATGACAAACTTGATTTCTCTGTCTGCGATTGGTATTGGCATATCTTACTCAGCTTTAACTTCCCTTGATGTTTTGAGTGACAATGCTAATGATTTTTGCAATCTTTGCAATGATACATCGCAAAACGTTTGAAGTTTTCTGCTCAGTAGTTGTATTTGTATGTTTCCATCAGGGCGTAAGCCAAAGCTTTAGGGAGGTTGAGATCAGCGACTTATCACAGATCCTCTACGTATATGGATCGAAATGTACCGTACACAAAGTTTGTCCTCATTTACAGAATTCTATCTGTATACGTATAAGGATCCGTGATAAGTCGCTGACCTCAACCTCCCTATTGACCATCCACGTGAGGATTGAGGAACATGATGTTCCTCACTTGGATGGGATCTTTTACTTGTACAAGGCACCATGTCCCATGTGACGGACGTGAACAGCCAGAGATGGTATCCCATATGGCCCGAGATTCGAACCCGAGACCTGCCACTTGCTTTAGTGGATGTGATAACCACTCAGTTATCAGGGCTGAAGTTTTCTCCTCAGTCGCATCATTTTGAAGATGTCGAATGTCCCAAAAATGGTATGCAATCTCTCTGACTTGCTTCTCCGGACATAAGGAAGCCAAAATGTCAATATTCAATAGCTGTGTTCTCTTTGTCATTCCAGGCACTCTCAGAAGCCGAAGTTCACTCCTATGCCAGCACTATCCGTGCAAATCAAGAATTAATAGATGCTCTTTACGACCTTATCAACAGAGAACACAGGCAAGAGGTATGTTTTGAAGGAACTTTCCATTTTTCATCCTTTTTGTAGCAGGTTAAAGTGAATGTGAAGAGCTGCTGACAACTGTGTCAGGGAGCTGCCAAATTTTCAGGTTTGCTACCTGTGTTAATTTGCACCCTGCCTGCTACACTCCTCTCGCACTGTGTTTTTTCGTTCGCTCTGTATGCTCCGCTCACCTGCTCACAAAACACTGCTTCGAATAGCCGGTATTCTGCCGATTTACCACCAGATGGCAGCACTATTTCTGTCCAACCAATCAGCGCCCGCCATCAGGCTGCAACTAAGCAAAATCCTAGAACACTTTCTCCGGCGCGGCAGCAGGAACAATAGTGGTGCCATCTGGCAGTCAATCGGCAGAATACCAGCTATTCGAAAAGCAGTGTTTTGTGAGTCGAGCGTACACAGGGAATGAAAACACTGTGAGAGGAGTGTACTTGCCTGCCTGCAATGCGTAGTTAGGATGTTGATCTTTCACCATGTTCGCGGAGAAAAGAACAACAGGAGGTGGATGTGCCTTGTATGATGGCAATTCACCTTGATGGAGACTCCGACTAAAAAAAGATTACCGGTACATGATGTCCTAATGGCCGAGGTCATGTTCTCCTTCTTCCATGAGAATGCATCCGGATGGTGACCGCTGTTTAGTTGACAAAAACTGCCAGGTACCAGAACACTGATTTATGACGATGTACTTAAAAAAATGTCCATCACATTATGCATCTTTTTTGTAAAGTCCAGCTGATGTTGTTGAGTTTGGTGTCAAGGTAGATGCTTTCTCCACAAGTTATGTGATATGGCGGTTATTTTGAATATTGCATGAAAAGGTGACAGGCCTAAAAATGCACTGAATGATTTTTGAATTGGCAACCCAGGATGCATAAAACCTTGCCAGACTGAGTTACTTGCTAAAGTGCCAAGTTTGCACAAATGGCCTCTCTTATCTATTTTTGGTAAAACTAGGCCGTTTGGAAATGTTTGCTGGGAAATTCCTTTATTTACCTCTCTGAGGAAATAAAGAACACTTACTCAATATTGTACATGTATAAGATATTGGCTTGTTTCTGTGCGATTTCTTTTTCTTACAATCTACGTAAACGTGATATTCTAACCTACAATGCCTTGAACTGCACACGGTCAAATTTTCCATAAAAATTTCTGAATACGGTACGCCAAATAAAATCTTACATGGGTTGATATATATTCGCCCTGTACACCCTGAATTTGTATTTCTGCAAGATAGTATGAAAAATTTGACCCGGTATGGCTGGCATAAGGCTATGAGATCCCATATCACTCAAAAAAAATGAACCATTACGATGTATAATTAGCCAACCAAAAGACACCAATTATTGTCAACACGCTTGAGGCAGAGTAGCTCTCTGAAAAATAATAGTACACTTTTACCTGAGAACTTTTCATTGCGAAAAAAGTACCTCGGTGGCCTGATGTTGATTTCAAAGGCCACCGTGTTTTATGATATCATATAATTATTGTTATTTTGATGGATATTTGAAGGAGTGTAAAATCATTGTTGCCATGGATACGACTTGGGTTTAGGTTGAAATTGACAGAATGCTGAGAAAAGATCAAAATTTAAAGATCAAAATGAAATGCAGGGTTTTTTAACAGTTTTTTTGCAACTTATTTCAAAACTTTTTTTGTTTTGATGTTGTTTTGCCCCGAGGGTCGCACTTTAGCCATCCAAGTCTCTACTTTGTTTAATGCAGTTCACTTCAGAAATATTTGGCTGGATAGGAGCAGTCAGCCATGCTAATCACCAAAATATGGCAGCAAAGTTCTAGGGGACCTGTACAATATAAAATTCTCCTGATTGGTACTCAATCAACCATAAACAGATTTATGGGTCTGCTAGGCATTTAATTAAACTGTAGTGACTCCTATTGGTCAACTGACTGAGATGAGAGCTCCTCCTATTCGCAGTGATGTAATAAAAATCTTCCGTAAATATGGTCAAACATGTCTCAAGCATTGTACATGTTCAAAATCGCCAATCGCTTTAGAAAATAAATTTTGTTTTTTAAAAAAACACTGTATATCAAGAGCTATCATCTTGGTCAAGGCCCAGATTTACATGTAATCGCTGAGATTAAAGGTGCATTATCCTTTGATGATACGCCTCTCAATTTATGTATGTTTGTTAGATATTGTTCCTTTAATTAGTATATTATAGTAACAGCATCTGCTTTGTTTATTTTAATTTTGTTTTTCACTCATTATAATTCATTGTTTCTGTTCTTACCTATTCCTATTAGGAAGATGATGATAGTCTTGAATTAGACGAGCTTCGCAGAGTAAGTCTATTAATAGCATGATGCATTGAGGTTTTGGGAATTTCGCTTGCTTGAAGGTTAAAGGAGACTCCACTCATTGTGTAAAATTTTGAATTGTTGAAATATCATTATACCTGGTACATTCAAGTTCATTGATATCTGCAACATGTCGTATTTTTTAAAAATCAGCAAACACATCATTTTAAGTATTTTAATTGGATCCCACGGGGACCATTGCACAGCACATGTGATGTCATGTGTGCTCAATGCATATTTTATGAAGGTACAACCGAAGCCTAGGCAGTCACAGTATTAGCTCATTCACTACAAAGGTTGTCAGCCTATTGACACTAGTGACATCACAACTCATGGCAATAGTCTACATGGATTGATAAAAATTCAAAAGTTTTCAATGAGTGGAGTCTCCCTCTTTAAGGAAATTGTGAAGACTGTCTGGCCCTACATCATGTCCTCATCATGAAGTGGTCCTGACCAGTTGAACAATTTTCAAGTGGCACTTTGAGACTCGGGCACAACCCTCAGCATAATGCTCTACTTAAAAAAAACTACCATAATCTGGTGAGGAAGTTCAGGGGAATTTTGCCCCAGTCTAGACTATTTTGTTTGAAAAATATTGTTAGTCACTTGAAAAAAAGTCAAACAGCCAATATCAAGCAGTATGAGAGAGAAAGCTTGTATTGACTTTCCTAGGCCTTTTGGCTTTTGTTTTACCCTTTGTCTCAAAGTGACCATTGGCCAAGCAGCAGCTTTCTTGTTATAGCCTAACCTTATAACTAATGGAATGCTTCCAATAGCCTCCTAAAGAAATAACACAATTTGACCTTGACCTTTACCTCCAGTTGACCTTTCTCTGATTGTCCTTCACCTTTAGAGAGAGGATTCTCCTGGTTGTATTTCTTGATGTTCATTCCATGAATATCAAAGAAAGAGAACTATTGCTGTTCTGGTTTTAATAGTGTTCATCAAAATATCATTACTTACACACCATCAAAAGTAGATAAGCTTACTTATCTATTTTTGACCCCATTGACATGATTGACTGATTGACGTGGTGTTGTATGGTTGAATGAAGAAGCACTAAAAAGCAAAGGACTTGACCTGCAAATTAGCAATTTTGTATTCATCTGACATGTCTGAGGATCATCCATTCATTCGGAAAGGTAAAAAAAATGAGAACCAACATGTGCACATGTGCTCAATGAATTCCATGGTATTGAATCTAAGTTTATTTTTGGATTCGTTCTTAAATGCCCGATGAAAATGTCATACACGTGAATGCTGGCAAATAAAAAATCACTTCTCCTTCATTCGCTGTAGTTTGTACAGCTTCCTACTCAAACCTGCTGAATATCCTACCCTTCATAAGCAACTGTAGGTATATCGAGTGCATGTTATTAAAAAGAATTGCTGAGGTATGTTCGTGAAATGTGAAAGAGATACATGTATATGTCAAGTAAATATTTGCCTTGTAGTAATCCACCTAGGCTTAATGGCAGCTTTGATGAAAAACTATCATAAAGAGTAGGTGCTGGGTAGGATGGGGTCTGTTTCTTCTTTAAGAGTAGCATGTCTCAAGCAGGCTAACAAAACCTGTCTTTCAGTCATGTCGTATAGACTGTTTCCCTGCTCTGGAAACGCAACACAAGGACAGGCATTGCATATGAGATTTCTGCACGTGATTGGTTTATTACAAAGCAATTGAATTTATTTTTAGACCTAAAACAGTTATAACATAAAGTTGAGGATTGTGTACCCAGTCTATGCTGGAATTTGCCAAGAAGGAGGACTTTACATCCAATTTTTGGCCTGTTAGTGTTAGTGTTACTCCACGAGCCGGCCACACCGCACAGGGGAAGAGACTATTGTCTAACGGACTCCGGAAATCACCTGAAGTAAACTTTGGGTCAAGATTCCCAAAGGGCATTCGGGCTACTTCACTGATTTCCGGCATCCTCCGATACATGTCAGGATCCCAACAAGTTCAAGAATATCAGCCGAGATCTATGACTGTTTTTTGTGGAGTTGTTTCAAGGGCAGCGGACCAGTCTATCATGCCATACAGCTTTCTTCGAATGCTGAAAGGCAGGACCAGTATCTCACCAAATTTTTGGGGGAGTAAATACATGGTAAAGAGAAAGATTAGCCCTACTGTCAGTCCTCTGTGTTTAGTGGTAACATTGAGATGTTACTTTGATCGACAAGGTTCTTACTGGTCGCCAGTGGCAAAACTGCCTTTTACCGTTCCGTTGAAGGCCACTACTGGTAATTCATCTGGCAATATTCTTGTACTTCATACTAGTTTAATTCCGCTGTTTTGCACGACAGTTTTCCAAACTCTGTCCCTGCAGCGCTTTTCAGTCGAATTTCTTGTAGATATTTTTCCGTGAACAGACACATGCTTGTAAAAATGAAACCGCCTTTTATCGTTGAAGGACACCTCCATCTTCTGGCAATATTCTTGGACTTAATACTGGTAGTTTAATTCTGCTGTTTTGCACAACAGTTTTCCAAACTCTGTCCCTGCAGCGCTTTTGAGCCGAATTTTTTGTAGATAGATATTATTGCGTCGAACAGACACATGCTTAAAATGTAAAAATGAAACCGTAAATGTCATCTTTCACTCACAAAAAGTCTGGTCAAGATAGCTTGCTTCCGGCACAACTTGTTTTTAATTCAGAAGAAATGAGTTGTACACTTGAGCTTTTAAAATGGCGGACAATTACGGTCACGAGAGATTTCCACATGCCTCGAAACATGCCAACTTGACCACGACTTTTTGCTGTCATAAGTGGCAAGAAAGTTGGGTTACCATGGCAACTACATATCTGACCCTCAGGGCACTGAACCATTCAGCAGACGAGCACTAGAGAGAAATTGATTTCTGCGAGGCAGTGAATCATGAAAACATGACAATGGGGCTCAAACAAAGCAAAAAGGAGACCACACCCAAATGTAATTCGAGTTCTGGCGATATTTTCTGAATAGCCTATGGCGGCATTGCAACCCCAGTGCAGCGTTACACAGCCCGAGATGAAAATTATCATTAACATGTGAAATTGTGTGTTTTTCATACTGTTTAGGCTATTTATGTACTAGTTGAAACAAACATGATATCATGTGTGCATTGCCTGTGGGTGTTTTGATGGGCTGGTTTCGCTGGTTTATATTTCTGACTTTTCATAATCCACATGCAGTCCTTCAATACTGATAATAGTACAAGACCTCAACATTGTCTTTTGAAGTATCACAAATGGACATTGACCCCTCATTCCAGTTCCACCCCTCAATCGCATATTTGCATTTGAAATCTGGGCCCATATTCATAAAACTACTTAAGTTTAAAGCGTGACACTTATCCTTTGTTCAACACAAAAGATGTATCATACTTTGACTTAAGAATGTTTTTGAATCGCACTCCGTTAAGTTACGAGAGCTTCGAGAATAAGGTCCCTGGAACCTTACTCATGAAGTTTCATGGAGCTTCGTGAGTAAGGTCCCTGATCACAAAATTCCAACTCACTTCCCATAAAATGCTTGTTTTGTGGTTGTTTTCTCTAATTTTAAATACTGGTACCTAATTCTTTCTTAAAAACTCCAACACAGTCTATTTTCCCAACCACAATCATACTTAACCATTGTTTAACACTACTGGTCAAGGGAGATTTTCATGTCTGGCATAACCTGCAAGAATCAGATTTCTGTTGGATCTGACAGAAGCCATTCCTCATCCTGAGATTTTAGCCTGCACTGTACAGTGCTGCCAACAGGGGCAGCAAGAGTAATTAAGTTCTGGAGAAGGTACTGCTGAGTGTGATACTGATCGCTGCTGTTTTGGGTTACTCCTGCTCGTGGCTGTTCAGTTCATTCTTTGCATGAAATATATCCAGCTGCCTGACCACACCCTATTGCTAGGTTCTTATATACATGTACCACCATCCCTTTACATCTGTGGTATTACATTTGATAGATGCTGGAAATTTCGCTTCAATCCTCAGCCTTTACCTCTCCTCAGTTTCATGTGTGGAGCCTAGATGATGCCCTGGGTGACCAGAAATTGTTTATTCATTTGTATTTGAGTGAGCATATTGCTAGTGTTAATAAATACACCAAAGTTCTTTTCTGCTTCAGCTTGTTTGTAACGTAATAAAACCACCAACTTACCAATATTTCGACTAACAATTTCATTTGCTTCCAGGCTAAATCGGACCTCCCAGAGAATGAGGTTGGTAGTTGACAATTTGATCTCCAGGCTAAACCTCTGCTTCTAAATTTCATGTTTGTGCTCATAAATAAATCGCGGCTATGTGCTACTATCAGTGATGATTTTCTCTGTTGTGACTTCTTTTGGAAATTTTCAGATTGACCTTTGAAGTCTTTTTTATCTCAGTAAAGATATAATAACAGTAACATTAACAATCAAGCAACCATCACTTGCCATCTATCATTATCCATTTCTCTAGCCATTATCATCTGGACTTTGCCACAATGAAACTCACCAGATATTCTGAGATGGTGTCAAGACAATGTTCCATTCCTGACACTGGTGACAGATTGTGGCTTGGTTACAACTGAAAAGAAAAATGGTACACCTTGAAGAAAATGCTGGATATCTTAATTTAAAAATTTGCGTCATTGCCTGGGTTGCTGATGACCAACTGATGATGAAGTCATCAATAGTCATCCAAGCATTGTGATGCTTGGGTTTAAGAAACATTTGGCAAGAAGTTAAAAAAGGATAAAATAGATGCAATTACTTTCAAGTAAAAGGCTGAGAAGGCTTCAAGCCTCGTATTTGTAAGTCTAAAGTACCTTAGTTTTGTGGTCAAATAATCTGGGCCAGTGGGTTCACATCATAAGCTCATTGGTGATCTTTGAATCAGGATGGCCAAAAAGTAACACTTTATGAGGTGTGATAGAAGGCCTCTTCAGTTATCACCATACCTACTAGTATTCTGCAGATAAAATTCACTTTTTCTTCCATGAGCTCTCTGGCCGAGTTGAGTAATCTTGGTTAAATTCTTTTTCAAAAGGAATATAAGCCTAAACTTCATCACAAGAGAAGACTTTGCTATCTTATTGCCAAGAGTTTTGTGCTTTGGTGGCAGTTGTGTGTCCAGTGCCTTTCTGACATCAGTGATGTTGGCTTCAGTCTTGTTACCTGAAAGTAAATACTAGTATGTATATTTACATGTATGTATTGAAAACAAAATTCAGTATGAAAATGTTGAGCAACCTGCTACTCAACAGTTGGTCACGGCTTTCAGACTACTACATTTTGTGCCACGTCTGATTTTGTGGCTGAAGGAAAATGTTTAAAGCAAAACTGTCACTTTCTGGCAGGCTGCCTGCCTGCAGTCAACATTGGTTGGCCCGAGCCCCAATTTGGCATTTTGAAATTTNAAATCATCGCCTCATCATCACCTCCGCTCATTTAAATAATTTGCTGTATCGCCTCTTTATTACCTCCTGCATGTATCTGACCTGTGTTGTGGAACCGAGGTGATAAAAAGGTAACTGAAGGTTCATTACCTTTTCATCGCCTCTCAGATACCTTTCTTTCGCCCCAGCATTACCTATCTTGGTTACCTCTTCATCGCTTCATTGTTACCTTATTATTACCTCCATTCGGTCTGGGTAGACGCAAAGTGATCTAAAAAAATCAATCGCCGCCTGAAATGGTTAAAGGTGGATTTCTCCTTGCTGAAATGGTTAAAGGTGGAGTCTTCCTAGATGATTGAATGATTTCCAGTTGGCGTCACAAAGCTTTGAAACGGGTGCTAACGCATTCATCAGAAAATTGCCAATCGATTGCTTGCCATCTTTGTACTGTGGTGCATCACGCAAAGAACTTGAAGGTTTTCAGCATATCCATTGGACTGGGATGTTGTTCATCTTAATATGACAGGCCCTGCTGACACTGACAGTTTTTGCCCATTTGTCTGAGCGTAATCTTTAAATTAATATCAGGAAAAATTGTTTTGTATGTCGTCCTGTAGAATGAAAAAATAATCTCTTGATGGTTACATGTGTTTTGAGTCAGGCCACATTGTCAATGTCACCTTTGGTAATTCCTGAAAATGATTAGAGCTCAAATGTATGACAAATTAAGTATACAAGTGTCATATGTCATATGAAATAGGGAAGTCTTAGAAGGAACCTGATCCTTTCTATCATGGTGAGTATGGACTCTGTTACACTGACTGTCATTTCTACAAATCGAAACAAAACAGATGCTTACTTACATCTTTTTTCAAAATGTCCTTGCTGTTTTTCTCAGCAACTTATGAATGCGACGATATAATACGGAAATTAAGAAAAATTCATAGCCCGAGGTGATGAACTAGCATTGGTTCCCTGCTTAACATTTACGAAGTTTCTTGTCATCTGGAGCGATTTCCTCACGGTTAATTGGATCGTTAGGGTGTCCTTGAAGTACTTTATTTGTGAACTCGCATCGCTGAAAGGCGTACATTTGCGGATTTGAATTAGGTGGCAAGAGTAAGACACATCTGGAGGCATTATGTTAGATGCCCCCCGTGAAATATTTTGTGCCCTGCAGAAAGATTGTTGAATTTCCTCCCTGCATTGTTTATTCCTCTCAGCTGTACATAATGTCAGTAAGTACTTCTATGAAGTTGTTTTTCCCAAGAATCCGCCATGTGGGAAGTGCACACTGCAGTGCCAATTCATGAAATATTTCCCATTCGAAAGTTTTTTTGACTGGTTTGGTTTTGGGTTGTACAACTGAAATCAATGCCAAAAAGTCGCAAGAAAATAAAACAACTTTTCTGGTTATGTCATGTCAGCCGCGCTGTTAGTTGGTACTTAGTGTTGGTCTGATGGTAGCCTTAAAAAGTAAAAAAAGAGTATTTCTCTACTAATGCTTTATTGTTATTGGATTTGATCAAAAAGCTTCTTTATTGCTTCTCATTGTTTCAAGACCTCAAAGCATCTTTGTAAACAACAAATAACATTAGTTGGATAAAAAAATAAACGCTGAAGCCCTCCATGTTCACTTGGCAACCTTCACACCAAGTCAACGCCTCTACAAGAGTTCTTCGACAGTGCAGGATAAAATCCACATTTCCTCTTGACTACAAGATACTCTAAAAATGGATCTCTTTTTCAGCGTCTGCATTTCTTTTGGATACTTCTTGGATTGACTTCCATTTTAAATGAGCAGTCTGTACCTGAAAAAAACCAACTAGAAACCATGATTAAAATGTAGAGGCCTCTCAGGGTTGTGTGGGGTGCATGACATAATCAACATCTTGAAATGTGGCTGCTTCTTTCATTTGGTGCATGAGAAACTAGTCTCCAGGGTGCACTGCTTTATACCTTATGTAGCGGTCAATGTGGACCCTGCACCCCTCTGGTCAGGGATCGTGGGGGGGGGGCATTATTGTCGACTTCCGAGTGAGCAATATTTTTCATCCCATCGAAATTCTGTCGTTGAGAAAAAGTAAAATGTCAAATACCTGGCGAATACTTAAATTTTTCTAATCAAATGTGTAAAAAGTTTGGAAAATATTAGTGAAAAAGGCTCGAATCCATATGAAGTCCTGGGTGAACTACTAGTGTNCAAAGTGGCAAATTTGTGCCAATGCCTGACTGAGGGGGGGGGGGCACTGACTGCTGCATTTGAATCTGTCAGCAAAGGTGTGTTCCCGACATTAACTCACTGAATTGAGTCTTTCCAGCAACAAAACTTTCCAAAACAGAACACATTCGTTTTTACAGTGAAAGGGCAGAGCTTTTAGTTTTAGGGCATGCCACTCTGATGAAGGCTGGCAGTGCTACCTTTTTCAATGCGAATGTCATCTTCTATTAATTACCCCACACCATCTAGTTACAGGCAATATGTGATAATAAGCACATGCTGTAGCCCCGGGAGTGATGTCTACAATATCACATTAGTCTAATGGTCAACAGCTAAGATTTCACCCACAGACTTAGCCATAAAGTTATGGATCAGAGGCGTGCTATTAAAAGAAATAGTCTGCCGCAAGTCAGTCCAATCGTCATATTCTGCCGCCTTTATGATGAGTTTTTCTGTGTGCTGTTTTTCATCTTGTAGAAGAATAAAGACGTTTTCTCAACTTTTGCATTTTCAGAAGTATACGTTGAAGGGAGTATTGTTTCTTCTCCACCAAAAAGGTGGTATTTGTTTGTTTTTTGCTTTCGATCATTTTTTTGAAACATTTCCATCTGGTTTTAGATAATTCTCTCTGACTATTGGAGTTATTTTTTTGGACAAAATTCCAAAAGAAATCCTTAAAACAGAAAAAGTACATTTAATTTTTTAAGCAATGGAAGGCTAAAGGGTTGTGATAAGAAAAGGTAGAAGTCAGTGTTACCTCGATACTGAAAATCTTTTTGTGTATATTTTATTCAGCACTAAAGTACATGAAGAGAAACAGACCAACATGCTAAAACCTAATACTTGGGTCTCTACCCATGACATGAAAAATACAGAAAATCCTGTTGGAAGGTTAAAAAATGTCTTCTCGTCAAAATATAGATGGAGAAATGAGGGCAGCTGTTTCATCAAATGCTTACATCTGTGAAGATTGGGAGTTAATAAGGTGATATGGTCCTCATCCACTTGGGCGTACTGTCAAAGTGCGGTCGCGAACAACCCATAATGCAAACACAATATGATATCGATCAAACGTCTCGATAAATTTCAGATAGCAATTTAGGGATGTGTCAGCTGCCTAGTCCAAGGTTGCAGCATTAACCCTTATGTGCTGACATCACTTTTATCCTGGGAAGATTACACCAGAAATTTTGAGTTTGTTCTTGCTTTATAAAGCCCCTCTGTATTGAATTTTACAGCATCTTCAAAGTGTTATAGGAGAGTGCAGAAAGGGGTCTAATAACCTCGTGAATCTCCCCAAAATGCTTGCCTAATACGTACTTCAAAGAATCAGCGGAGGTCCTAGTTTTCAGCACACATTGAAAAAACTGCAGACAAAGCTCTAATGTATTAAGATAGAGCATATACATTTTACACTATACTGACGTTGGGGGATGTAAGGACTTTCTGACTTCAATAGAGTGTGACTTTAATATATTTTCTACATTTAGAATGACAATTATCATGAAATGATAAGATGAGTAAATCTACCTTTGTCTCTGTTTTTGCTCATCCACGTGGAGTTGCTCTACATAGATTGGTTTCATCATTATCATCATTGGCTTGACATCATTTGGTTGCCTTCTTGCTATTTATTCATCTCATGGCGAATGCTGAAAACTTTGACAAAAATATTGCAGTAGGTCTTTTGGGATAATACTACAACATGTAGCTTTCTGCATTGGAGGGCACTAGCATTTCTTAAATTTCCATAAGTTTTTGTCATTCTCGTTATCATTGATGACTGAACCTACAAATTCAGTCATATTTTTGTGATGGCTGCAGTGCACACTTTAGTCAGATGCAAATCTGTTGAACCCGGTTTTCCTCTATTCCCATCTCTTCTGGCGAATGAGATTTCTTCTTAACCCACTGATTGTGATTAGACCTTGCATTCCCCATTTCGTGAGATATTTAATTCATAACCAACTTATTTCTCCCTCCTGCTCGTCTTGTAATCAGGTTCATGGATGAAGACCTCAAATCATGAATGCGAGCTCAGAAATGTGTGCAATATTATTATGTAGTGTTCAATGGTAGATCAAAAAGTGTATGAATGGCTCAGGAATGAATCCTGAAGTGGCCCATACATGAGCAATATATGCACAATATGAGAATCAAAATGGGCAATATTATTGCAAATCTTTTTCCACCCATCATGCCAGAAGCACATGACCCCATATAAGCCAATAATATTGGGTTGTGTATGGACCGCTATACATGTATGGTAAAGTCCTAATAACCTTGTTTACACTACATAAAAGTCCGGGCTCAGCATGGGCTTTTTGCGTTTACACATCTATGAATCGCCGTGTCTAAATAAAGCCTGGGCTTTTAAAACCCATACATGCCGCATACATGCTTAAGAAGCCCAGGCTTATTTCAGACCCTGGCTTCGAAAAGTCCGGTCTTTTTAAGACAGGTGTAACCAAGGCTTATTTCTCTCCTGGACAGTTTTCCCTGGGTCAGTTTTCCCTTTCAATAAAAATATAGAGAAAAACATTGTCTGTCTGTTTAGATAAGCACTTAAGCCTGATTATAAGAATTAGAAATGAATGAATAAACAACTGGCAATGACTGTGAACTGACGATTGGATTTTAAATTTTTGGTAAATATTTGCTATTCAAAACTGATTTCGTGACCACCTCCTCTCACGATTTAGAGAAATTCAATTCCAGCGATGTATGTGCACAGGTCAAATCTGCAACTTGAATGGCAACTGCCCTTGTGGATGAAAACTATGTATTCCAATCATATAAAAATAGCGCCAAACATTTACGTTAGCCCCCTAATCTCAGAATGCACATCTTTTTTCCATTGTCAACTTTTTTGCACATGGGCGACACAATATCAGTTTGCGCATCGCAAGAAGACGCTACTAATCAGGAAAATATTTCTGCATGGGTAGGCAGCCTTTCTCCTTTCTTCACCTGTTTATGATGGCTAATAACGGTGATACGTCACGTGAGACCCTTTTCTAACGAAACTAGATATCTATCGATCTTCCATATTAGGAGCGAAGGCGCCGGAACGAAAACTTTCCCGTATCCATGGTTACGTATTGGCACATTATATGTAAGATAGCTTTTCTGTAGTTTTTCACAGCTTTAAAAAGAGTACAACGTAATCTGTGGTCATTTGGGTTCGCGGCCACTAAGGCACTGATTTCATCAAGAGTTCGTCGACAGTGCAGGATAAAATCCCCATTTCCTCTTGACTACACGATACTCTGAAAATGGATTACTTTCTCAGCTTCTACATTTCTTATGGATACTTTTTGGATGGACTTCCATTTTTAATGAGCAGTCTGTACCTGGAAAAAACAACTAGAAACCATGATTAAAATGGAGAGGCCTCTCAGGGTTGTGTGGGGTGCATGAAATCATCAACATCTTGAAATGTGGGTGCTTCTTACTTTCCTTGGCGCATGAGAAACTTGTCTCCAGGGTGCATTGCTTTATACCTTATGCAGTGGTCAATGTGGACCCTGCACCTCTCTGGTCAGGGATCGTGGGGGGGGGGGGG
>NMRB01000823.1:51529-97088 GCA_002633025.1 Notospermus geniculatus | reverse complement strand
GGGGGGGGGGCGTTAGTGTCGACTTCCGAGTGAGCAATATTTTTCATCCCATCGAAATTCTGTCGTTGAGAAAAAGTAAAATGTCAAATACCTGGCGAATACTTAAATTTTTCTAATCAAATGTGTAAAAAGTTTGGAAAATATTAGTGAAAAAGGCTGTGAAAGCCAGACGAATCCATATGAAGTCCTGGGTGAACTACTAGTGTGGAATCTTGAATTATAAGAAAATCTTCCAAAGTGGCAAATTTGTGCCAATGCCTGACTGAGGGGGGGGGTCCACTGACTGCTGCATTTGAATCTGTCAGCAAAGGTGTGTTCCCGACATAAACTCACTGAATTGAGTCTTTCCAGCAACAAAACTTACCTAAACAGAACACATTCGTTTTTACAATAAAAGGGCAGAGCTTTTAGTTTTAGGGCATGCCACTCTGATGAAGGCTGGCAGTGCTACCTTTTTCAATGCGAATGTCATCTTCTATTAATTACCCCACACCATCTAGTTGCAGGCAAATGTGATAATAAGTACATGCTCTAGCCCCGGGAGTGATGTCTACAATATCACATTAGTCTAATGGTCAACTGCTAAGATTTCACCCACAGACTTAGCCATAAAGTTATGGATCAGAGGCGTGCTATTAAAAGAAATAGTCTGCCGCAAGTCAGTCCAGTTGTCATATTCTGCCGCCTTTATGATGAGTTTTTCTGTGTGCTGTTTTTCATCTTGTAGAAGAATAAAGAAGTTTTCTCAACTTTTGCATTTTCAGAAGTATACGTTCAAGGGAGTATTGTTTCTTCTCCACCAAAAATGTGGTGTTTGTTTTTTTGCTTTTGATCATTTTTTTGAAACATTTCCATCTGGTTTTAAATAATTCTCTCTGGCTTTTGGAGTTATTTTTTTGGACTAAATTCCAAAAGAAACCCTTTACAGAAAAAGTACATTTAATTTTTTTTGAAGCAATGGAGGGCTAAAGGGTCATGATAAGAAATGGTAGAGGTCAGTATTACCTCGATACTGAAAATCTTTTTGTGTATAAATATATTTTATTCAGCACTAAAGTACATGAAGAGAAACAGACCAACATGCTAAAATCTAATACTTGGGTCTCTACCCATGACATGAAAAATACAGAAAATCCTGTTGGAAGGTTAAAAAAATGTCTTCTCGTCAAAATATAGATGGAGAAATGAGGGCAGCTGTTTCATCAAATGCTTACATCTGTGAAGATTGGGAGTTAATAAGGTGATATGGTCCTCATCCACTTGGGCGTACTGTCAAAGTGCGGTCGCGAACATCCCATAACGCAAACACAATATGATATCGATCAAACGTCTCGATAAATTTCAGATAGCAATTTAGGGATGTGTCAGCTGCCTCGTCCAAGGTTGCAGCATTAACCCTTAAAATGTGCTGACATCACTTTTATCCTGGGAAGATTACACCAGAAATTTTGAGCTTGGTTCTTGCTTTATAAAGCCCCTCTGTATTGAATTTTACAGCATCTTCAAAGTGTTATAGGAGAGTGCAGAAAGAGGTCTAATAACCTCGTGAATCTCCCTAAAATGCTTGCCTAATACGTACTTCAAAGAATCAGGCCCTAATTTTCCCCACACATTGAAAAAACTGGCAGAGCTCTAATGTATGAAGATAGAGCATATACATTTTACACTCGACTAACGTTGGGGGATGTACATGTAAGGACTTTCTGAATTCAATAGAGTGTGACTTTAATATCTTTTCCAAATTTAGAATGACAATTATCATGAAATGATAAGATGAGTAAATCTACCTTTGTCTCTGTTTTTGCTCATCGACGTGGAGTTGCTCTACATAGATTGGTTTCATCATTATCATCATTGGGTCATATGAATGAAGACAAGCAAATGCTTTTACTTCAGATTTGTACAGCACTGCATAGTGCGTTTGTATCGCAAAAGTCAAGTAAAAATATTTGCTATTCTTTATTCATATGACCTACATTGGCTTGACATCAGTTTGGTTGCCTTCTTGCTATTTATTCATCTCATGGCGAATGCTGAAAACTTTGACACACAAATCTTGCAGTAGGTCTTTTGGGACAATACTAGCTTTCTGCATTGGAGGGCACTAGCATTTCTTAAACTTTCATACGTTTTTGTCATTGTCCCCCGGAGCCCTCGGAGGGGGACTTGAAAATACCGGCCGTCCGTGCGCCTCTGCCGCTCGGCGCTCGCCGCTCGGTGCTCGCCGCTCGGTGCTCGCCGCTCGGCGCTCGCCGCTACTAGTCCCTTCCGCTCTATAACTTAAGAACGACTGAAGATTTTGGATTCATATTTGGTGGAGGGATGTATCATGGGCCAAAGGTGTGTCGCGTGAAAGAATCGGCCAAATCTGATTCTCCACTTTGCCACCAGGGGGCCGAAAGCCAAAACACAAAAACTGCAATCACGCCTTTAATACTGAATGGAATTTCACGAAATTTTTATGGTAGGCTCATCTAGCACGGGTACATAACATATCATACGGGTTTTCAATTTAATTCATTTTTCAGCCCTCTAGGGGGCGCTTTGTAAAAACCACATAAGTTCCCTTCCGCTCTGTAACTTCTGAACGACTGAAGATTNTAAACAACTGGCAATGACTGTGAACTGACGATTGGATTTTAAATTTTTGGTAAATATTTGCTATTCAAAACTGATTTCGTGACCACCTCCTCTCACGATTTAGAGAAATTCAATTCCAGCGATGTATGTGCACAGGTCAAATCTGCAACTTGAATGGCAACTGCCCTTGTGGATGAAAACTATGTATTCCAATCATATAAAAATAGCGCCAAACATTTACGTTAGCCCCCTAATCTCAGAATGCACATCTTTTTTCCATTGTCAACTTTTTTGCACATGGGCGACACAATATCAGTTTGCGCATCGCAAGAAGACGCTACTAATCAGGAAAATATTTCTGCATGGGTAGGCAGCCTTTCTCCTTTCTTCACCTGTTTATGATGGCTAATAACGGTGATACGTCACGTGAGACCCTTTTCTAACGAAACTCGATATCTATCGATCTTCCATATTAGGAGCGAAGGCGCCGGAACGAAAACTTTCCCGTATCCATGGTTACGTATTGGCACATTATATGTAAGATGAACCACGGTGACTATAATCTATAAACTTCACTCTGTAGGATTAGGAAGAACAATATCGAAACTTTAGAGGCGCAATCTCGGCGCTGCGCTCCATCCCCTTGTTTTTTGTCTCATATTTCCAATGATACTTAGGACCCTAGAGATAGCTTCTAACAAGATTAATCCATTTCAATACCTTGCTCTTGAGAAACTAAAAATCTTGAGATTGATGACATTTTGGGACTTGGTGACTGAAACTTCTGCATTATTAAGCAGTATTATTTTTTGCTTGGCTATTGTTTGTAACCATCCTCCCTCCAGATTTTCTTCAAAGTTCTATAATCCAGCCTCTTTGCTGCAAAGGAGATCACTGTCAGAAGTTTCCTGTTGTCTTTGTTGTCGATTTCTTTAGAACTTTGCAAGATTGTTATTCAAATTATAAAATCCGTTTTTTCCTCAGAAAATCACTGGGCTACAACGGACCATTCTTTTTGTAAACACAGTAGTTCGCGTTGTTGGGGGGAGCTGAAATATACCATCTTCTATTCTATTTGGCCAATTGGATCATTTTTCTGTTAGTGATTTTTACGTACGAAAAAGCATTTCTAATGACAAACATGATTGTAGATATTTTTTAAAAAAAATCAGAAGGTTCCCACTGCAGACAGAACTTTTAGGTACTTTTTATGTCGTTGTGCAAAATTTGTAAAGTACTAGTATGTGATCTCGAAATCCATATTTCGTGGTTCTGCACTCGAAATCCATATTTCCTGGTTCTGCATTCGAAATCCATATTTCCTGGTTCTGCATTCAGATTTGTGACCAGTTGAGACAGTTGACCAGTTTGTAAATTAATCGGACATGTCATTTGACTGACAGTCATTTCAGTGTCTGATTAGTACTGAAGAGATTCTGTGTTTTTGGCCAGACCTTGCTGTTTTAGGAGTCAGCTCTTGAGACTTCACCAACACCTCAGCCTGCTGAGTATTAGATACCACTTCTTGGATACAGAACGAAAAATGGTACTGCACTTTGATATTTCTGTGACCTTCTATCAGCACACCCCCTTTGGCAGTCGGGGTTCCAAAAGCTTTGGTCTATTCACCACCCCTAGATTCGTGACTGGACACTTTGGATGACAAGGGTTTTTCTGTCTTTGCCGCAAGGTTCTTGACTGCACTGGACAATAGTGTCAAGGAAGCAGACAGTCTGACCATGTTTGAACATTTACATGTTGAGTGCATGTGAACAGTAACTCAACTGCACTAACAGGGTCTCTGCCAGAATTTTCTTGAGGATACTAAGTTCTTCAAAATCAGCAAAAGCCCCATGAAGTTAAAGAAAATGGCGTTTTTCTGTTCCTTTGAGGGTACTACCATTATACCCTCCATGGCGGAAGACTTTCATTGTTATTACTGGCATTATCTTTGAGCCTGCATTCATACCAACATGGTAAGTGGTGAAAGCTTGAAAAGGCCTGTGCATTCTTCAAATATCAAGGACGTCCAGTTCCCTTCTCTTCTCACCAAGCGTCTCTCTGCATAACAATATCTTTTCTTATCCTATCTGCCATGTTGGTGACACTTTCTCCCCTCTACTGATAACCACATCTTACCAATTACTGCCGGTGCACATCCATTCGCTGCTCGAGGTTTACACCTAACAAGCCAATTCCCACTTCAAAATCTTCAGATCATATTATCAGTAAAATGGCCACGAGGTGATGACATCTGCGGCTCGCATAACCAAGGACAATCTTCGTCGGAAAAGGGTCTGTTTTTCCTTGGGGTGGCATCCTTTCGCTTCTGTTTTCCTTGGCTGTGGCATCCTTTCGCTTCTGTTTTCCTTGGCTGTGGCATCCTTTCGCTTCTGTTTTCCGTGGCTGTGGCATCCTTTCGCTTCTGTTTTCCTTGGCGTCTCCACTCCAGGGCAGTGTCTTCTTATCATCAATGACCAATGTGTCGCTTTCCTTGCCATCACAAGCTTCAGAAAAGGCTCTCTGATGCTGTACCTGGGATCTTCCTAGATACCTGCCCTGGATAACTGCTGGACTAGAAATTGTGCAAGAAAATGTGACAATGGCTCACCCACTGTTCCAGTTACATCTCTGGGGTTCCTTAGGCGGTCTTTTGTGCACCCGTGTTCCCAGGTCATCAAACCCATGTAGGGTACATGTAGGGTGAGAAACGGTTCTTGAGATTCTTTTCGTTTGCAGTGCAAATGCATGCAGGTATTGCACCTTTGCCACCTTGTCAGAGATCTCATGTCTTGTAGCGTCTGTCCTTGGCAGTTATGGTCTACTGCCAGTTCGTGCCAGTAGATGGCAGCTAGATGGCATTTGATGGTCGTGGCTGTGCTGAAGATGGCCGCCCTCTGGACCTCCCTGAGAAACATGCCCTCACTTTACACCAGATTGCCTGGTCTCTTGACCTTGTAAGAAAATGTGACAACCACTCACAGTCTATAAGTTGAAAAATTTTGCTGCTGCGTTTAAATACCACTCATATTGCCCTTTTTCAAATGGTCATCACCATTTTGCTGCTTTATGGTCTCGAGCTGCAAGGTTGTCAGATGGCTGCCAATTAAACAAATGCAATACTCTTTTAGCATCACATCCAGAAACAGCAGGGCGGCAGATTCTAAGCAGATAATGTCATAATCCCATTGGTGATCTGATGTCCAAGTCTTTTTCTCGCTTCCCTTAGCCTTGGCTTATACTTAAAAATACTTAGTCAACATGGACTGCAACTTTTTCTGACACTAGAGAACATTATACAAGAGGAATAACAGCCGATATTCTAAGGTGATCCTCTGCACAACCTGGAATATTTTTGCATGCAGGTGTCAGTTGCCTTCCCAAATGACACTTGAAAATTGCGAACTTTGTCCAGATTTACATCTGATGCTGATCTTATTAGCTAACAAAGGAGATCCGAATGTCAAATGTCGCCGAGAATTTTTCTCCTGAAACTTATCCTTATTTCTTATGCCGATGTCATTGTATCAGTTTTCCCAATAAACAGGATTTTTCTGATGAAGTTTGTGCAACTTTTGCCTTTCGGAACAATAGTTATATCATAGGAGGATTAAGGAATACACGACAGGTATGATCTGGGAGAATAGAGATCGGGTTGATCACTTTTCTTGCTGAAATCCCATTACATTATTAGTATATGAGAGATAGAATCCCCCATTATTTTTGCCCCCTTGATGAGGTAATGTTGAGAGCTTTNCACCCGTGTTCCCAAGTCATGCAACTCAGGTAGGGTATGGGTGAGAGATGGTCCTTGAGATTCTTTTCGTTTGCCATGCATGCAGGTATTGCACCTTTGCCACCTTGTCAGAGATCTCATGTCTTGCAGCATCTGGCCTTGGCCGTTATGGTCTGCCAGTTCGTGCCAGTTCCTGAACATTACTGAGCTAGATGGCATTTGATGGTCGTGGCTGTGCTGAAGATGGCCCCCCTCTGGACCTCCCTGAGAAACATGCCCTCACTTTTCGCTAGACTGCCTGGCCTCTTGACCTTGTAAGAAAATGTGACAACCACTCATAATCTATAAGTTCAATTGAAAAAATTTGCTACTGCTACTGCGTTTAAATACCACTCATACAGCCCTGCCTTTTTTCAAATGGTAATCGCCATTTTGCTTCTAGACGTGTGCTGCAAGGTTGTCAGATGGCTGCCAATTAAACAAATGCAATACTCTTTTAGCATGACATCCAGAAACAGCAGGGCGGCAGATTCTAAGCAGATAATCTCGTAATCCCATTGGTGATCTGATGTCCAAGTCTTTTTCTCGCTTCCCTTAGCCTTGGCTTATACTTAAAAATACTTAGTCAACATGGACTGCAACTTTTTCTGACACTAGAGAACATTATACAAGAGGAATAACAGCCGATATTCTAAGGTGATCCTCTGCACAACCTGGAATATTTTTGCATGCAGGTGTCAGTTGCCTTCCCAAATGACACTTGAAAATTGCGAACTTTGTCCAGATTTACATCTGATGCTGATCTTATTAGCTAACAAAGGAGATCCGAATGTCAAATGTCGCCGAGAATTTTTCTCCTGAAACTTATCCTTATTTCTTATGCCGATGTCATTGTATCAGTTTTCCCAATAAACAGGATTTTTCTGATGAAGTTTGTGCAACTTTTGCCTTTCGGAACAATAGTTATATCATAGGAGGATTAAGGAATACACGACAGGTATGATCTGGGAGAATAGAGATCGGGTTGATCACTTTTCTTGCTGAAATCCCATTACATTATTAGTATATGAGAGATAGAATCCCCCATTATTTTTGCCCCCTTGATGAGGTAATGTTGAGAGCTTTGTATCAGTTTGGACATTGCTGATGTCAAGTTACTTGCTGTGCTGCAAAGTGCATATTGAGGAAACATACAGGTTTTTGGTATCAGTCCCATGATGGTGGCATTGCTACCCTTGCTCAGCACGGCCGCAGGGGAGCAGCACCCCACCCTCTTTATAAAGTCACAAAATTCTCCCTGCCCTCATTTTGATCTAAGTCAAATTCGCCCTGCTCTCATTTTGAACTATGTCAAATGCACCCTGCCTATTTTTGAAGTAGGCCTGGAGATTATGCTGTCTACCATTTTCGTGCATTTGGAATGGACAAATTTTTAGATTGGTTGATATGATACACTTAAACCAAGGCTCATGACATTTTTTTTCAATGTCTGTTGGGACATGTAGGTCTACATTCAAAATGTGCCCTCTACATGTAGCTAAGGGTCTGGTAGAGCTAGTTGTGGGGAGCGAGATGCTCACTGAAGACGAAGTCCTTCAAATCATGAGGATCGTGTACATTTAACAAAGCCAAAAACAAACCTGCACCCCCCCACAGATTACTGATCTGCACAATGAATAATATCCCTCGTTGTTCATTCTTACCTCCTAATCCCATCACAATCTCCCCCCCCCCCAATACTTGAACGATCTTTGTTGCTTTCTCCCCTTCCCCAAGGTAGCTGCAGTACCATTCTCTCCATCTAGTTAAAGAACCCATGCAGACTAAAGCCTTTGGTGGTAAACCTTCCTCCATCTTTGTCCCCAGACTTTCGAATTCAATGGCTTTTCTCTCAGAAAGGAAACTTATCTTTGATGCTTCAAGAACAGCATTAAGACTTGCTTCTTGAAGCAGTATTCCTGTTTGTCGGAACTTTGTTTGGGGAATGCCTTTGTCGCTTTGATTATGACGGTACAATGGCGAAGGCACGTTTGTAAATGTTAATTTCGTTCACAGGTTCACGCTTGCCTTTATTTGTTGTACCACATCATGGTCTTTGGATGGAGGGAAAACTTATTTACCTGTTTGTCAGTTTCAAAGTGCAAGTAGCCATGCTCCAAGACAAAAATGGAGAATCTTCCTTTCTCCACCATGGTAGTTATCATCATTTATCCCCCAGGGTTCGTCGCCCTCCTTCTCCTCCTCCTCCTCGAAGGCCATACCATAGTGGATGGCAAAAGCCAATTTCAGCAAATATTCCTGAGATGCATCTATCTACCATTGTCATTCAGGTGTACCTGCTCGGTTCAACTTGACATGAAACAGGCGATCCAGAAATCAGTTTCCATTATGGTCGTAATGGATTATTATGTTCATAGCGGTGGTAATCTTCGTGGTTATAATTGTAATGTTAGGCAGCATTGGATCAAGTTTTCAGGTAAATACCCGCGACCAGCTGGAACTCGTATCATCAAATCTGCCTGCAGGGGTTCTGTCATCTCTCCAACGTTGCTTGTGCTGTGGTTTTTGACTGGTATTGGTTTTTACCCTTTAAGGTAATCGCTTGATGGTTTGATGGCTGTTTTCAATTCATTTGAGTTTTCCAGTTCTCCGAATCCCATTTTGATAACTAGAGACATTCTTGTCTTTATTATAATCGCCGAGATTAATTCACCAGCCTGTCATGCTAACTGGTACATCTTTTAAAACATAATTCCCCAACCTGCCAAGTTACCTGGTAGTAGTACATGTAGATCTTACCTAATTCACCAGTCTGTCAGGCTACCTGGTAAACCTTACCTAATTCACCAACCTGTCAGGCTACCTGGTAGATCTTACCTAATTCATCAATCTGTCAGGCTACCTGGTGAACCTTACCTAATTCACCAACCTGTCAGGCTACCTGGTAGATCTTACCTAATTTACCAACCTGTCAGGCTACCCGGTAGATCTTACCTAATTCACCAACCTGTCAGGCTACCTGGTAGATTTAACCTAATTCATCAACCTGTCAGGCTACCTGGTAGATCTTACGTGTACATGTACCTAATTTACCAACCTGCCAGGCTACCTGGTAGATCTTACCTAATTCATCAAGAAAATAAGTTGTTTATTTGGTGTAATTGAAATGCAGTAGGAGCACAAGGGGTAGTCTAATTCAAAGTTTTGGAAGAACTGCCCCTGGTGAGAGATATCGACACTACAAAATGGGAACTTGGCTAACCCGGGAAAAGACGCAGACAAATCTCAGTCGATTAGGGGAAGAGCGACTAGATACCCCATCCTCAAGCCAAGCGCAGAGGAACCTTACATTAACAGGATTAGCTTCTGATTTTCGCTGTGGTAAACCCTTGCGGTCTTAGGCATCGGATGATTAGGAGTTGGGGACAGAGGGGAGAAATCGCAGAGTACCAGATAGCTGAGACACTTTGATATGTAGGGATTAGCTCAGCTTTCGGGTAAATTAGTTGCCTGATGAGTCAAGACCAGGCAGATATTCAGCTGCTTGGTTGTGACTGATTTGGACATGAGGGTTTCTGATGGGTGGGTAAAATACCTTTTCGGGAAGAGATTTTAGATGAAGATCCATGTTTTGGACCCATATTTCGGGCAGTGACACCATGTCTCTACCCTTAAATTTACATGCAGGGACTCCCACGGACATGGGAATTTAGTTACCTCAGTCGAAAGTTTAATTACCAGATCTAAGCTGTGAAATGGTGCTGGAGGTTTAAAATCTCAACCTTCATGGGCTTGAGCAGTAAAATGTGACAAAAAGAAAATTTCTGGTCTTTCTCTTCTCTTCAGAAGGTCCTGGTTTAATCTGTTGAAAGGGTTTGATGTATCATGTGGAACATTTTGATAAGAAGGGTGCAAGAAGGCCATTGCAGACATGCAGTTTGATTTGTCTGTGGTGTGTAGAGTTTGGTCCAACAATGGCAACGCATACTATAACCAGNAAAACTAGACTTGCTGAAATGCGATTTCCTGGCACCTGAGAGTCGAAATAATGAGCTTCTTTATCAATAAAAGCATCCTCGTTTGGCGTCAGATGACCCCGATCCACTCTACTGCAAAAGTATCCCGCCGTTGTTGTCGTTGGTCAGAACTGTGTCAGGAAGCCCCGCCGAGGGAAGCACATTTTGTGAATGGCGGGAACAGAAAGGAAGTTCGGAAGTGATTATAGTGTGCGTAGCGGGCATCTCTCTTGGTACACTTCGTTAGTTCGCCAGATCACTCGCTCAATCTGCATAAATTATGATGATGATAACCACACCATTCAGATCGATCATAGGCACAAATACGAGATTACTTGCTCTTATGATGATTTTATTGAAGTTCTACACATTTTTATTCAACATTTTTTTTAAACCGTGCTGGTCGGAAAATACTCCTTTTAGGCTGAGTGCCGGTCGGCATTTCTGCGTCCTGGACGGGGCCGTCCGGCGCCGACCAGCATCGGCAGAACCCTGTAAAATGTGACAAAAAGAAAATTTCTGGTCTTTCTCTTCTCTTCAGAAGGTCCTGGTTTAATCTGTTGAAAGGGTTTGATGTATCATGTGGAACATTTTGATAAGAAGGGTGCAAGAAGGCCCGGCAAGAAGGCCATTGCAGACATGCAGTTTGATTTGTCTGTGGTGTGTAGAGTTTGGTCCAACAATGGCAACGCATACTATAACCAGAGCAACTTTCATCTCCTTGTAAGCATGGTAAGTGTGTGTTGTCATCTATGAAAATGTGAGTGAATTGCTTCATTTCTTATGACTTTCTCTTTTCAGATTCTCGACCCGGTGTGCCACCAACTATTCGAATTCTACCGATCATCAGAGCCTGAGTTACAGCTCTTCACCCTCGAGTTCGTACCTGTGTTAATGTCAACATATTTATTCGCCATCAGTAAAAATCATAAAAAGGTGAGTGACATGAAAGATCCTTCAGAAGTCATGATAATAAAATGTTTACATTGTGTATTCCCCAAGGTCTCATTTTCTGCTTGCCATTGAATCCTCAATTTCAGCTTCTCAATAAATTGTGTATTTTTGTGTGTAATTTGTGGGATGAGGTAGGTGAATAAACAACTATGCTAGTCATGACTACGTGAATGCCGTTTTCCACTACACCAGATTTTGCAATGTTGCACATTCTTCGCAAGCCTTGCTATGTTATTGTTCTTGTCTGTCAGCTCTTTTATCTACTGGGTTGCAAGAAGGTATAAAACAAAGCCTTNCCAGAGAGGCTTTTGCCCCCCCCCCCCGGACCAAAAAGCTAAATATGGCCCTGCCTGTTTGTCTTTTAGCTTTTATTGAGTTGCTCTTTCAGTTTCAACATGTTTGTTGAGTATGTGGTCTTGTTGCTTTGTTGAAATGTAATCTGAACTTGGTTTCTGTAATCTTTTTTAGCCATCATGCACCTTTGCATGTCATTGCATTTTGTTTGAACCTGTTTGTGAAATGTGGCCGTAATGTGTCTTATGACAGATGGTGCTGAAGAAAAAATGAATAAATCAAGTTTTCCTACATCATTGGTGTTTTGGCTTCATTGTTTTAAAAAATTGATGCCTTGTTCTTGCTGCTACTGCTGCAGCATATGCAATGTGTAACTTAAGCACTTCCTTTTAAGTTCCAGAGCCAACAAAGAAATGCAGCCGTCAGCATGGTCACTGACCTCACGTCTCTTTGCATGTATAAATGCTACTGTTTCCCTCAGCGAGCTCTGATTATGCTTGGCCAGGCAAGGTTCCTATACGAATTCTATGGCTTTATTCACAAATTTCACTTCAAATGAGCGAGGCATTGTTACTTTCTCTAATCCGATTAGAGAGCACTTGACCCACGTTAATTACCTTTGACGTTTTGCTCTTCGTCTCCTTTTGTCAATTTCAAAGCGCAGAAATTCCATTTAAGGATTAGGCCGTGTAGTGTTTCTTATTTTCAGGAGGCTGTTCCATCGATACAGTTTCTTCCCACCTGTGTTTTCTTTTATATTTCCACAGGTCGTCTTGATTGTTGACTTCGAGATCACGTTTCAGGTTGCTTGAAAGCTTTTCAGCATTGTTGACTTCGAGACCACGTTTCAGGTTGCTTGCAAGCTTTTCAGCATTGTTGACTTCGAGACCACGTTTCAGGCAATGTCAGGTTGCTTGCCAGCTTTTCAGCATTTTGCTTCATTATACGTCCCCGGCTCTGTGCACTGTTAAAAATGCTGACAGCACTTTGCTGGCAGCAGAGTAACACAGCACTTTTCTGTATTTTGACAGCACCCGTTTACTGTGGCTTTGCAATTTGCAGCTTGATTACAAGTATTTCCATGACCATACTGATGTTCTGCAATGCTGGCTCTCATCACTGCCAATAATTATTTGGTTATTCTGTGACAAACATAACAGAATCCTGCTTACGATGGAAGTAAGGAGGTGAACTTAAAATCGCCCAAGAAAGGTGTCAGCAGTCTACTGTGAGTATGATCCCATGTTTCTTCACTCGTGTTTCCAACCGGGAGAACTTGAATAATCTACTGAAAGGGCAAAAGTTCCTGAAATTTATTTGAGATCAGGAGTGCTGTCTCCGACTCTGACTATGACAGAACAACTCTTGTGCACAGACACAGCTCCCTCTCATAATCTGTTTTCCAATTATGTTAGGCTCTGTTTGATCTCTTTGTGACTTTGCCATTTCTTTGCTGTGGTTCAGCTTCTTGATTCATTATCTGATGAAAGAATATCCACTGAGTCTGATGATATTTTTGCGATGCACAAAGGCTTTGTCTTAGGCTATTCAGGGGAGCCTGACTTCAAAGGGCCCGTTTTAGGTTAACCCTACCTAAGTCTGTTAGACTTCTGAGTATCAACTTTGTAATCACGATATGCACTCTTGGCAGGGCTGTCATCATGGTGAATAGGATGCGAGATACGTATATCAACTATTTTTCTGCATGCTTTCTTTAAAATGAACCACTCCTCATATGCAAGCGAGGGCTTAGATTGAATCCTGCGGGAATGTCCTTGGTGTCAGGTGGTGGTTGCTTTCCACTCAGAGCACTGGAGATCAGCTTACTGCAACTTGCTGCCTCCTATATGGTGTATGGTCTTCAGCTTGGCCTTTCTCATTTTCTTGCTCAATTAGAAAGTTTTCTCTCCCATCAAGTTTCAGTTCAACTGAACCCTCCTTTTCACACAAGCCACAGCAGGAAACTAAGTCACCATCATCATAAAATCAGTTGTGATGTTTAACAAAGTATCGACCTTCCGCCCGGATTCTTTCCACCCAAACCTGGCCATGCTGACTGGAATAGAGGTCACAGTTTCCGTCATCATCATGTCAAGTATGAAGTTGTCACGGAACCAGCTTTCACTGAGCTCTCCACCTCTGACTGATTCCTTTACAAGCTTAACTAGGGGTCAATGTCACCATCACCATCAGGTCAGACATGAAGACTGACAAAGTATGACCGTCCTTTGAACACCTTAGCTCAAATTCCTTTTAACCAAGCTTGTATTTTCGAGTGTGGGAAACTCATGTTGTTTGGACTACTGCAGGCCCCAGGAGATCTTACGCCTCCTTTATGCAATCCTGACTNTAGTCTCGCACCGCCAGCCTCTGATCTCGCTCCGCTTCCTACGCTTGGATCAGAGTCTGGCCCCAGACGCATCCATTTTGGTTATGCTAAGGGTTCCAACATCTCACCACAGGTGGCGCTCACGCACAGACGTCGATTAAACGCGCCATAAGATTTCTTAGCGTACCGCATTAACAATCCTTCAAATTAGTCTTATCGAGCTTTATGACACATATTATTTAGATTTCAATAATTTTCTGTATTTTTATCACCGTTTCTGCGACATAATATAGGAGCTGAATCGACGCTCTGACTTAACGCATAGCTCTGTGTGAATTTACATCCGGGTATGCATGTCCAGGATCAGGTCGCGGGTACCCGGATGTGATTACAAAAATACTTGCGTTTGGGGCCAGACCCTCCGGTTGTCTGCTGCGCGAGACTAACCGAGGGTCTGGCTGAGCGAGACTACTGAGCTCTCCACCTCTGATTCCTTTACAAGCTTAACTACTGGAAGGGGTCAAAGTCACCATCACCATCAGGTCAGACATGAAGATTGACAAAGTATGACCGTCCTTTGAACACCTTAGCTCAAATTCCTTTTAACCAAACTTGTATTTTTCGAGTGTGGGAAACTCATGTTGTTTGGACTACTGCAGGCCCCAGGAGATCTTACGCCTCCTTTATGCAATCCTGACTAGAGTTTAAGTCACAAACACCATCTTGTGCCCTCAAGAACTACCAGATTAATGACATTGGCATATGTACAGGGATCTGATGAGCAAAGCTGCCTAATTAAATACTATTGACATGCTGACGCCTTTCATTTCAACATTTAGCTATAGTGTAGAATTATTGATCTAATGACGTGCGAAGACGCTAAATCGATATCAAGATTCTCTTGTAGATCATTAGCAAGTCTCTGCAGGAGAAACTTAACCCCCTCAGGAAAATTTGATATTAATAACCAAGGTGAGGTTAGAAAGATGAATCAACATTCATGATTTTTCATCAGATTTGTGGAATGCACTGTCACGTCTTGTGACTTTTGGGAGAGGGGAGGGGCAAATAAAGCAGGTTTTATTCAAAGTTACATAGGTGACCGAAAACCAGGAAAAACGCAAGCAAATCTAGTTTTCACCCGTGTTACATCTGAGGGTAATGGGACAGGTGATGTAGTGTTTATAAATTCACATTGTATTTTTTGCGCCGGTCATCCACCCAAGTAGTACCTGCGCTCTACGTTGCTCTCTTCAAGCTCGGAGGCCAACGTGCCAACCACTAGGCCGTAAAGGAAATCCTCCATGGCCGGTGGGTTAAGCTAGCCAAGTACTGGGGGTACAGTACACCATATCCCCCTTTGGACAAAGATGAAAAAATTGGAAAAGACTGCGAGGATGTGCATCATGCAGACGTGTACGGATTCACAGGGGGTTAATGTGCCATCCAGGGAGTGAAATGTTAAATCCTCTAGCCCTTTCATGTCACTTCCACCTGTGCCTAACACACCAAATGATCAGTAATTAGCGTAAGTGCTCCAGATGCCGCCAGCAAGGTCATGTGATCAAATTGTCTTGCACTGGCTGCTAACTGGAATCTCAATGGGTACAAATTAGTGTTGTGGCTGAAATGGAAGGACTTCATCATCTACACTTCTACTAGTACTGGGTATACCAACCTTAGACACAACTTGGAGGAATTATAATTCCTCCAAGGACACAACAACTAGCTCTTGAACCACACCATTCTGAGAGCAGTGCAGGAAGTCAAGTCGTTGTAATTGACAGTTCTATTGGCTAGTCAAATGCTTACCTTGACTAAATGACCTCTAATCTCTTAAATTAGAATGACTTACCATATTTTGAGGTATTCTTAATTTCCTCTGAATTCTGAGTAGGTAGGCCTCCTTTGAAAAAAATATGAGTAAATAACCATAAATTAAGACTTGTAACCTGAATTTTGGCCTGACCTAAGACAACTTCCACACTCGATCTATAACTTCGGGTTCGGGTTCGAATCCAGCCAGGCCACGTGGGATTTATCAACCCTGCCTCTTCATGTCCGTCTGACGGGAGAGTAAGCCGTGGTGCCTTCTACTTGTGCCTTTGTAAGGGCAAGTAAAAGACCCCATCCAAGTGAGCAACATTGTAGCTTGAGATGGCCTCTTCCGTACTTACCAGGGTCAATGATGCTATGGCTTCAGCCCTGACGAAAAATCAAATACAAATACAAAATCTGCAACTTGCTGGAAGCCAATGAAGATCTACTATTTACTAAAGTTCTAAACCTTTTGAAGAATTATTGTGAAAAAATTTACCTCGCCATGAATTAAGACCTTTGACCTAAATTAACCTTATCACTATCACACCTTCGTCTTCCTCGAGGTAAATAATACTGGGTATTTGACCCCACAACTTCGGCTTTGAAATCACATATTGTAAGTGTACTCTTTCTAAGAAAGAAAGATTGAAATCCATCCTGCCCCTGGCCTTTCTAAAAGCATTCTGGGTAATGGCTCATCGGAAAAATCTTCCCCAGCATTTAGCGTTGATATCATCAAAAAGGTCCGAGTGATTTCTTTTTGCTCAAGACCCATTAACGTTCCACTAACTCATGTTTCAATATCGAATTTCTCATTTTCCAGATTGAAAGTTAATATTTTCTTAATATATTATTATCTGACTGAGCTTTGTTTGGGAATCATTTCATCTTTGGTAATATTTTGAGGAGAGTGTAGTTGCCTGGGAAAATCCAGTGAAAACACAATTCTTTCTCGAATCTATTGACGAATCTCTATTTCTGTTGCACAATACAAAGTCAGTGTCAAAGAATATCAAGTGTGTGTGATAATCCTCAAAGTTACGTAAACACTCCTTGTGGCCTCAAAACCATCCTTGTGGTAAAGAATAATGTTGAGTAAATGCTTTTACTGTAGTTTGTACAGTGCTCTCCAATGCAATGTACAACAGAAAAGGAGTGAATGTACATGTATTTATACCTGTTTTTATTCAAACCAACCACCCAATTATTTGAAATGTGCCGAAATTCACTGTACTAGTAGTAGTATATCCAAGGGAGTAAAAAATACAAGGGGAAAATAAGAAGTGGGAATTTTGGCACTTTTGCGCGAATTTTTCAATTTCTCAAATTGGGATATAATTTTTTTCGCATTTTTTCTAAAAGCATTCTGGGTAATGGCTCATCGGAAAAATCTTCCCCAGCATTTAGCGTTGATATCATCAAAAAGGTCCGAGTGATTTCTTTTTTGCTCAAGACCCATTAACGTTCCACTAACTCATGTTTCAATATTGAATTTCCCATTTTCCAGATTGAAAGTTAATATTTTCTTAATATATTATTATCTGACTGAGCTTTGTTTGGGAGTCATTTCATCTTTGGTAATATTTTGAGGAGAGTGTAGTTGCCTGGGAAAATCCAGTGAAAACAAAATTCTTTCTCGAAACTATTGACGAATCTCTATTTCTGTTGCACAATACAAAGTCAGTGTCAAAGAATATCAAGTGTGTGTGATAATCCTCAAAGTTACGTAAACACTCCTTGTGGCCTCAAACCCATCCTTGTGGTAAATAATAAAGTTGAGTAAATGCTTTTATTCTAGTTTGTACAGTGCTCTCCAATGCAATGTACAGCAGAAAAGGAGTGAATGTACATGATTTATACCTGTTTTTATTCAAACCACCCAATTATTTGAAATGGGCCGAAATTCATTGGCTGTACTAGTAGTATATCCAAGGGAGTAAGAAATAAAAGTGGAAAATAAGAAGTGGAAATTTTTGGCACTTTTGCACGAATTTTTCAATTTCTCAAATTTGGATATAATTTTTTCCAATTTTGAGAAATTTTCTTAAAATGACATTCGATTCTGTCTGATTTTCGGGCGATATTTCTCAAAATTGGAAAAAATTTCGCACAAAAGTGCAAAATTTCCCACTTTCATTTCTTACTCCCTTATCCACTATTGATTTATTATTTCTTGAAACCATGAGGGACGCTGGTGACCTGGCAACGTGACCCCCCCCCCACCCCATATTATTTTTTTACCAATTGGCCTCTTCGATTGAATAGAAATTTCATTGATTGAAGACCATTTGAAATACAATGTACACATATACAAAGAAATACTAGGAGCTTGATAGTCTAGCGATTATCACGTCCGCTTAGCAAGCGGCAGGTCCTGGGTTCGAATCCCTTCTACATGGGACTACATGTATAATCATCCCTGGCTCTTCCCTCCGTCGCATGGGACAGTGGACCTTGGTGTCTTGTTCCTTGTGCCTTTGCCCGCAAGGGCAAGTAAAAGACCCCATCCAAGTGAGGAACATGGGTAGCTTGAGATGGCTTCTTCCGTGCTTACCAGGCCTAATGATGCTATGGCTTCGGCCCTGAAGGAAAAATCAAATACAATAATGCAGGAATGTACATCTGTTCCTGAGAATAACGGGAGAGTATATTGTGGTTGTGGATGATGAAAGGTGAAAACTGAATGTTTGAGTGATAAAAAGTATTTTGGCCTCAACTTTGAAAGACGAGTATGATGACGTGATTTCCTATGGCAACACAGACTTTTTCGATAAACCAGGGCTCCATCGGTACTAAGAATGATGGCAGCCTTTTTAAGAATAAAAACAATGAAGACAATCCTCAACTCTTGTAAAGGAAGAAACATTTCTTCCTGACGTGGAGTTGTTGCCAATGAACAGTTATTCTCCAGTAGCCTCGGGCTGGTTCGTTTTGTTAACGTCTCCGATTGCCGATATCTTTTCATGAAACTAATCATACGAGAATTCCTTGGCAAATCATTTTGTTCACATTCAGAGTTATTATGCATTGTCTGTTTTAGTTAATGAGGTTTTAGTTGAATTCTTTTGGCTTATCAATCTCTTTTTATGATGTGGGCATTCCTTATCATGGCTTAGTAGACTTTTGTGGTGGGGGATTGAAATTTTGACTCGAGAGATGAGGGAAACAAGGTAATTGTTTTATGGGAATAGTTAGCTATTTACCAATATTCATTGTCAATGAAGGAAGAAAAATTCCTTCAATCAGGCCACAAACGAGTAGTTTAAAATTAAAGTGCATTTTAAAGCCCCTCCGTATTGAATTTTACGATATTTTCTATGTCGATATTTTCAATATCCAAAGAACGATAAAGCACAAAAATTGACACACAAAATGATAAATATCAAGAAGTCAACTTCCAGAATCTTGCGAATTTTCGATATTTTCAATGTGTTCGAATCGAACCCGTGACCTCATTGGTGGCAGACGCGGATGTTTCCACTACGCCACCTTGAAGGACATTTGTGTGGTTCCGCCTTCTGTCATAAGGGGTTAATTCCATCCCTGAGAATTGATCAGGCTTAGCCAAGGGACCCACTCATTAATTAAACATCCCATTTAGTGATTTGTTCGACAAATACGCTGCCCTGCTGAATGGTGGATAGAGAGATGGATTAGGGATGCTGGTCGATGACGCCGCACGGTTATTAATGACATGGACAGGGTGGACTGAACACCTCATTCAGAAATGACAATGTGACATTATTCTCGGAAATTTTTGCTAGTAATTGTTTTCTAGAGGTGAAAAGAATCTTATCTTGTCTGTACAATGCTGGATACCAACCTGGGCATTTTTGAGGCCATGTCAGTCCTTGCACGAAAAATCGCGGAAAAAGTCTTAAGTAAATAAATGCTGTTAAGAAAGACCATAAAAAGTCTAGTGGGTGTTGGCAAAAATAAATAAGCTCGCTTATCTACATGTATTTTTGGTGTTGGTGGACATTGCTCACAATCATGTTCTTAAGGCAAATATCACATTATTTTATAGTATTTTAAAGCCACATTGTATTTTGAATTCAGAGAGTTCTTACGTCCTCCAACGTTAGTGTAGTGTAAAATGCATGTGCTCTATCTGAATACATTCGAGCGCTGCCTGTGGACTTTTCAATGTGCTGAAAATGGGGGCTTGATTCTTTTAAGTACTATCAGGCAAGGATTTGGGGGAACTTCACACGTGAGACCTCTACCTGCACTCTCCTAACACTTTGAAAATACTGTAAAATTAAATACAGACGGGATTTAAGGCTTAACTCATGATTTTGTTGCTGCTAGAAAATGATGTACATGTATTAAGTTGCTGCGTGGTTTAGTTTCTGAGTGATAGATCAGTGAAATGTCCTGTTTCAAAACGTAGCAACGTGTAAGATGTCATGTTTAAGGCGTCCATTTCACCCCGAGTTTGATTGACAGCCCAGTTTCCAAGGCTGCCGTTCTTTTACACGTTTTTTGACCCATCATGACAAGAACATTCGATAACACACCTTCCTATCGATTAAGACTAGAGTCGCTCTGAAGATGTGTTCACATCTGGCAACAATATCGCAACAATGGCTTCCATCTTGAGCAGTCTTTTGAATACACACGTGAGTGAATCTCAGCTACTCGGTGTATCCAACTTCGATACGTGAACAATGACTGCCTTCCAGCCCTTTTTGATTGGATAAGAAAATCTATAACCAGTTGGTTGAATTCATTGATGATTCATGGTGCAGTGATTGTTGGATATCTATTCCTTCTGAACCAATTGAACCAAGTCGGGTTCTGAATGGTAAAACAATACACTGAGAAATCTAACTGTGTCATTGTAGCTAATTTCCATAGATTCTTCATCTTGAACATGCTATATACCAGTTTATGGATTAGCATTGGAAACTTTTCCAGTTACAGAGATCTGGCATGGCCGGGGTTCAGCTTCTTCTGTTGGTGATGGTCGACATTGCTGACCACACAGCAGGCTGTTGAACCTTTATGTTTGATTCCTTTGTCATTCACAGTTTTTTACAAGATAATTCCTGAATTCTTTCGTCTATGGTCTTCGTCATGCCAGTTTTAGAATCTCACAAATATGAAAATTGCTCTCTTTGGTATTTTCTCAACTTAGAATGAAGATATCATCTCAAAATGGTGTATTTACTTTGTACGATTGTCCAGAAGTGGAGAAGTCTTTGAAAATTTAGAAGACAATGAAAAAACCTTTGAAAACGTATGAAGATAAACCTACAAAGGGGAATAGAACACAAACTGTACAAACATGACCCAAGCAAAGGCAGAAGTTACGTCAAACTTTTATGAAAAAAAATTCTGATGAACTGATCCTAAACTAAAGACCTTTGAAGTTCTGTCTTTGTAGTGGATCGCATAGGGAACTGTCAGCTTTTTAATGATTTGCTTCGAGGCATTAAATAGCAACACAAAATGTCGGCGGTGTCTGTGGCATTTAGAATCTACTGGAGTTCAGAAGCGTTTCTAGTTTGAGACCTATGTGACTTGTCACAGCTACGTTTCATTTTCCTTCCCTCGGCTTCCTCAGTGGAACCTCGCAAATGGCGCTTGGATCAAGTATTGAATTCAAATATGCTATTTATAGTATTCAACAAACTACTCAAATTTTTCCTCAGTAAAACTTCTTGGGTTGCTAAAATCAAACATGAAAGAAGTTTTGGGTTACAACCCTTCTGAGATGAAAATGTTTTAGGGACTTTAACGAACACTAAAAAAGCATCAAACGAGTGAAAGACGCTAGGTCCCTTGCCACGTTCGCCAGCATATTCTGTTTTGCCTTTTATTTGATGCTGTATGCGAGCCAGGTATCCTGTAACAAATCCCTGTCTCTTGGTGATGCACTGTATCCAGGGAAGGGTGGGGTGAGGGCAGTCTGGGTGTTTTTGTTATGTTTAAGGCCACACTTTTTTTATTCTTTGGTTTACGGGCCCGCCGACGTGGCAAAATGCCATTCCGAAAAAAAAATAAAATTGGGAAAATCAGTTTCTTTTATTGCCTCCGAAGTTCAAATGAAGTCTTCTAAGAAAAAAACGAATAAATGGAGTCATTTTTATTCTCGCCGACCTTGGATTAGCAGTCAGGACAGCTAAAAATAAATAAAACCAACACTATTTCCCAGCAACAAGGACGGAAAGAGGCAGAAAAGAGGCATTTATAAAGAATTTATTTGGTTTTTTATTTCCTCCGATTTGTCCAACTTGTCATTCTAAAGCTGAAAATGAAAAAAGTGAACTTAACCTAAGTTTTTTTTTATTTTTATTCCGTCCTCCGTACCTGGGCTCAGAAACTTTGTGCCCGTAAACCAAAGAATATAATAACCGTGGCCTAAACTAGGATCAAGGAAGGTGCATGCCACTGCTTTCATGTCATCCAGGGATACTATGGCTGTCTGGGAGATACGTGTTTGGCTGTTTGGAGGAATTGTGAGGCTCAATTTGTGCAGCCAGTGAGTTTCGGTACTCAATACTGTACACTCATGGCCAAAAATAAATGGACAGCAGTTTTTCTTGAATATCTCTAAACCAATGGGGTAGAGAAATTTGCATTTACATAATTCCTTCTGTCATGCGGCTTTTACCGGAATTCTTCGACGCTGATACCATTAGATAGCCAGGAAAATTTGCTACTATATATGTTGGGACCAACTTTCTCTACTCCATTGGTTTGGAAATATTCAAGAAAAACTGCTGTCCATTTATTTTTGGCCATGAGTGTACCTGGACGTGGGTCAGGTTAACATTATGGTGGCTAGTTGGTTGTTTGCCCTCTTAATTCCCACAAGTTGTAATACACTGAAAAATCAACTGCAGACTTTTTTTTTGAGGATAACCCAATCTGTGCATTTTCTCCAATATTCAGATTGGCTAATTCTGATCTCAGCGCAGAAATGTATTCATATAGTAACCATAATTATAGATAATCAAACTCATCAATTCCTATCTGTGTCCATTTGTCTTGTTGCTGTGGTTACTGTTGCCATGGTGACGGTTTGTTTGGCGATATGGATCAGTGGAGGCAGCTGAAGTGGCTTGGGTGGGGCTGAGTTGCTACCGCACTATTTCAGCAGGTTGACTTTTAGCTAAGGGATCTCACTTCTTCCTCATGATGCATATACATGTACATAGTGGCAGTGAAGTTTGGTTTTGGCTTTAAACCCCCACTATGTTGAATTTTACAGTATTTTTAATAGTATTAGGAGAGTGCAGGTAGCGGTGTCATAGCCTCGTGAAGGTCCCCAAAGTGCTTGCCTGATACGTACTTCCAAGAATAAAGCTCTTGTTTTCAGCACACATTGAAAAAACTGCAGGCAGTGCTCTAATGCGTTCAGAGAGAGCACAGTACACTTTACACTACACTAACGTCGGAGGACGTAAGACTTTCTGAATTCAATACAGTGTGGCTTTAAGGTTGATTGCTGGACAATACTTGTCTTTTGTTGTAAATGAACTAATGTAGCTGAAAAAGTATTCAGCTACTTCCACTGCCACCACTGTGAATGCATTGCAAGTCCATACGTAAAAATACGATGCTCATCATTCAAAATAATTTTCTGATTCGATCTTAGTTCAGAACACAGGGACCTGACACGGAAGTATGTTGTCTGTAACAGTGCATTGTCAGTAAACCCCGTATTTTGGGGGATTTGGGACTTTTGACCGAATGAACCCTCCGTACCAACCCCTGTGGTGGAGAACAATTTGCCATCTGCATCCTTAAGACTCGTTCACACCCTGACAACATTTTCTCAACTGTAGAAAGAAAAATATGGAAGTGAAGCGCCTCCCTTTCTAAAAGTGTACCATGCAAGAAAATCTGTTCATTTTTGCTAATTTTTGATGAACTTTTTCGGGAATCTTGGAAAGCGCGTTGTTGCTGAATAACTGCTTACCCTTTGTAGTTCTGATAATGTTGAAATATTGTAAACAACCTCCCTTTGGTAAATGATTAATCTTTTTGTCAACGATGTTTCGAAACAAACTTTTAGTTAAAAATGTCGTGATGCACTCGGCATAGGAGTCAGATTACTTACGGGATTAGTATGTTACATCTGCTGTTGATGTATGCTATTCATCGTCTCGCTGAGTGGGATTAGAATATCCCGTATTTGTCACGAGATACCTACCGTGTCATCTTCACATGTGTGAATCAGAAACACAATCGTATTCATTCCAGTAACATGATATCGTGTTTGACAAACTCCTCGCACGAAACGAGGTATTCTAACACTTCTAAATTACATCCTGGTATTTCTATATTCACTGTTACATTTCTTTGGAGTTGTGCCATCATCGAGCAGATTTTTACTCTTTAGGAAGCCATTTTCCACCTGCACTGATGACATAATATAGAAATACAATGGCAGTATTAGGTGAAGCTCTACGAGTCCTGATATGTCTGCTATGAAGAAGTTGCATGTTTTCCTGCTTTGTCGGTCCATTCATGATCACTGCACCCCTGATGTTTTTCAGTACTGCGCTTTGTTCTTCAGTTTCATGAATGAGGTTTCTTGGTTTTAATGTACAGCACTGACAAGTCACGATGTTGGGCACTTGTCGGCGAATGTATGGGTTCACCATGGGTTGGACTTGATTCATAACAGACGTCACCAGCATTCAAATCATGAAACTTGATCAAATGATGTTTGATGAAATGACACGCAGACCCGATACATTGGGGCTTGCTTGTCTGAGAGAGTTTCAGGGTTACCTTGGCATAAACTTAAATGATTGTTTTCACTAACGGTATATGAAGGAAACATTAGTAAATAAAATTGACCGAGACTTCAAGAAATCGCTCTGTTAACGATAGCACTTTTACGCTGATGCTATTTCTGACGTACATTGGCAATGTGAATAATAATGTTAATGTTAATCTTAGTGTTGGCTGGACCATCCCGTTAACTCCCCTTATGCCGCAATAGTGCAAACGTTAGTTTCAAACGACAAGGCCCTGAATAATAGGGAGGTTTGAAATCAAACGATAAACGTAAACTTTACGACAACGTCAATTTTCATGCTACACATTAACCAGATTTTATATTGCATTTTCGGTACAAAAATAACGTTGTCGTTAACGTTCACGTTTATCGCTTGATTTCTAAACTTCCCTAATATTTGGCGAGAATATGAGTGACCACTGAATTGAGTACACTCCTGAGGTATGATGGATAGCATTTCACAAGTTTTCACTACTGGTGGAAGTTTGAATATTTGCTTAAACACACCAATAGTCAAATTATCAGGAATGGTTATTCAACAGCAGTGATGATTATTCCAGTTCGTAACTTGACGAGCTGATGGATAATCTCCTTTGTTTCATACGATGTTGATAATATGTCCCCCGTTGCCAGAATTGATGGTGATATATGTGAATATTGATTTGTATTCAGTATAGTTGACGTGCAGTTGAAGTCATCGGGGTATTATGAGGGTGTGTCTCCGAGTGGAATGAATCATTGTTTCGCAGAGGCCGTAGTGACCGCTGTGAACTTGATGTCATGGGTGAATGACTTGATTCGTGTATGTACCTGATGGGAGATGGATGAGTTTGATGACTGGGAGAGGGTGGAAAAAAGCTTACTTTTCCATCATGAATGTCGTACCTTTAAAAATCATTCCCATGGGTGTGTTTCAAAAAGTGTTCCGTTTGACACCAGAAAATTCTCACCATTCTTTTGTCTACTGGTGAGTCTGTTTCTTGAAACTCTACAATATCAATGTCATATCTAGGTATCATGGAGCTCTAAATTATGGCACTGCAAACTAATTGATCCCTATTAACCCTTTAAAGTCTGACAGCAGAAAGTAGTTTTGGTGTCGGATGGAACGATAGATTTTGCTGGTAAGCTCAATATTTTTTGATACCCTCCTTCAAATGAGTGCACACTGTGCATCCCAGATGGAGAAACTAATAGTTAAGTGTCAGTCCACGGATAGACCATGCAAAATCAGCAAAAAGTGCTAAGGTGGGAGGTCGGCAGATCTGGCTCAAATTCCTACCAGAAGTGAAAAAAAATTCTGATGAACTGATCCTAAACTAAAGACCTTTGAAGTTCTGTCTTTGTAGTGGATCGCATAGGGAACTGTCAGCTTTTTAATAATTTGCTTCGAGGCATTAAATAGCAACACAAAATGTCGGCGGTGTCTGTGGCATTTAGGATCTACTGGAGTTCAGAAGCGTTTCTAGTTTGAGACCTATGTGACTTCTCACAGCTACGTTTCATTTTCCTTCCCTCGACTTCCTCAGTGGAACCTCGCAAATGGCGCTTGGATCAAGTATTGAATTCAAATATGCTATTAATAGTATTCAACAAACTACTCAAATTTTTCCTCAGTAAAACTTCTTGGGTTGCTAAAATCAAACATGAAAGAAGTTTTGGATTACAACCCTTCTGAGATGAAAATGTTTTGGGGACTTTAACGAACACTAAAAAAGCATCAAACGAGTGAAAGACGCCAGTTCCCTTGTCACGTTCGCCAGCATATTCTGTTTTGCCTTTTATTTGATGCTGTATGCGAGCCAGGTATCCTGTGACAAATCCCTGTCTCTTGGTGATGCACTGTGTCCAGGAAAGGGTGGGGTGAGGGCAGTCTGGGTGTTTTTGTTATGTTTAAACTAGGATCAAGGAAGGCGCATGTCGCTGCTTCCATGTCATCCAGGGATACTATGGCTGTCTGGGAGATACGTGTTTGGCTGTTTGGAGGGATTGTCAGAGGCTCAATTTGTGCAGCCAGTGAGTTTCGGTACTCAATACTGTACACTCATGGCCAAAAATAAATGGACAGCAGTTTTTCTTGAATATCTCTAAACCAATGGGGTGGAGAAATTTGCCTTTCCAAAATTCCTTCTGTCAAATGCGGCTAACAGCAAAATTTTTTGACGCTGATACCATCAGATAGCCAGAAAAATTTGCTACTATATATGTTGGGACCAACTTTCTCTACCCCATTGGTTTGGAAATATTCAAGAAAAACTGCTGTCCATTTATTTTGGCCATGAGTGTACCTGGACGTGGGTCAGGTTAACATTATGGTGGCTAGTTGGTTGTTTGCCCTCTTAATTCCCACAAGTTGTAATACACTGAAAAATCAACTGCAGACTTTTTTTTGAGGATAACCCAATCTGTGCATTTTCTCCAATATTCAGATTGGCTAATTCTGATCTCAGCGCAGAAATGTATTCATATAGTAACCATAATTATAGATAATCAAACTCATCAATTCCTATCTGTGTCCATTTGTCTTGTTGCTGTGGTTACTGTTGCCATGGTGATGGTTTGTTTGGCGATATGGATCAGTGGAGGCAGCTGAAGTGGCTTGGGTGGGGCTGAGTTGCTACCGCACTATTTCAGCAGGTTGACTTTTAGCTAAGGGATCTCACTTCTTCCTAATGATGCATATCCATAGTGGTAGTGAAGTTTGGTTTTGGCTTTAAAGCCCAACTATGTTGAATTTTACAGTATTTTTAAAGTATTAGGAGAGTGCAGGTAGCGGTCTCATAGCCTCGTGAAGTTCTCCAAAGTGCTTGCCTGATACGTACTTCCAAGAATAAAGCTATTGTTTTCAGCACACATTGAAAAAACTGCAGGCAGTGCTCTAATGCGTTCAGAGAGAGCACAGTACACTTTACACTACACTAACGTCGGAGGACGTAAGACTTTCTGAATTCAATACAGTGTGGCTTTAAGGTTGATTGCTGGACAATACTTGTCTTTTGTTGTAAATGAACTAATGTAGCTGAAAAAGTGCAGCTACTTCCACTGCCACCACTGTGAATGCATTGCAGGTCCATACGTAAAAGTACGATGCTCATCATTCAAAGTAATTTTCTAATTGGATCTTAGTTTAGACTTGTTCCTTCAAGGTTCAGAACACAGGGACCTGACACGGAACTATGTTGTCAGTAACAGTGCATTGTCAGTAAACCCCGTATTTTGGGGGATTTGGTACTTTTCACCGAATGAACCCTTCGTGCCAACCCCTGTGGTGGAGAACAATTTGCCATCTGCATCCTTAAGACTCGTTCACACTCTGACAACATTTTCTCAACTCTAGAAAGAAAAATAGGGGAAGTGAAGCCCCTCCCTTTCTGAAAGTGTACCATGCAAGAAAATCTGTTTATTTTTGCTAGTTTTTGATGAGCTTTTTCGAGAATCTTGTCAAGCGCGTTGTTGCTGAATAACTGCTTACCCTTTGTAGTTCTGATAATGTTGAAATATTATAAACAACCTCCCTTTGGTAAATGATTAATCTTTTTGTCAACGATGTTTCGAAACAAACTTTTAGTTAAAAATGTCGTGATGCACTCGGCATAGGAGTCAGATTACTTACGGGATTAGTATGTTACATCTGCTGTTGATGTATGCTATTCATCATCCCGCTGAGTTGGAATATCCCGTATTTGTCACGAGATACCTACCGTGTCATCTTCACATGTGTGAATCAGAAACACAATCGTATTCATTCCAGTAACATGATATCATTTGTGAGAAACTCCTCGCACGAAACGAGGTATTCTAACACTTCTAAATTACATCCTGGTATTTCTATATTCACTGTTACATTTCTTTGGAGTTGTGCCATCATCGAGCAGATTTTTACTCTTTAGGAAGCCATTTTCCACCTGCACTGATGACATAATATAGAAACACAATGGCAGTATTACGTGAAGCTCTACGAGTCCTGATATGTCTGCTATGAAGAAGTTGCATGTTTTCCTGCTTTGTCAGTCCATTCATGATCACTGCACCCCTGATGTTTTTCAGTACTTCGCTTTGTTCTTCAGTTTCATGAATGAGGTTTCTTGGTTTTAACGTACAGCACTGACAAGTCACGATGTTGGGCACTTGACGGCGGATGTATGGGTTCACCAGGGTTGGACTAGACATCACCAGCATTCAAACATGAAACTTGATCAAATGATGTTTGATGAAATGACACGCAGACCCGATACATTGGGGCTGGCTTGTCTGAGTTTTAGGGTTATCTTGGCATAAACTTAAATGATTGTTTTCACTGACGGTATATGAAGGAAACATTAGTAAATAAAATTGACCGAGACTTCAAGAAATCGCTCTGTTAACGATAGCACTTTTACGCTGACGCTATTTCTGATGTACATTGGCAATGTGAAAAATAATGTTAATGTTATAGTCTTAGTGCTGGCTGGACCATCCCGTTAACTCCCCTTATGCCGCAATAGTGCAAACGTTAGTTTCAAACGACAAGGCCCTGAATAATAGGGAGGTTTGAAATCAAATGATAAACGTAAACTTTACGACAACGTTAATTTTCATACTACACATTAACCACATTTTATATTGCATTTTCGGTACAAAAATAACGTTGTCGTTAACGTTCACTTTTATCGTTTGATTTCTAAACCTCCCTAATATTTGGCGAGAATATGAGTGACCACTGAATTGAGTACACTCCTGAGGTATGATGGATAGCATTTCGCAAGTTTTCACTACTGGTGGAAGTTTGAATATTTGCTTAAACACACCAATAGTCAAATTATCAGGAATGGTTATTCAACAGCAATGATGATTATTCCAGCTCGTAACTTGACGAGCTGTTGGATAATCTCCTTTGTTTCATACGATGTTGATAATATGTCCCCCGTTGCCAGAATTGATGGTGATATATGTGAATATTGATTTGTATTCAGTATAGTTGACGTGCAGTTGAAGTCATTGGGGTATTATGAGGGTGTGTCTCCGAGTGGAATGAATCATTGTTCGGCAGAGGCCATAGTGACCGCTGTGAACTTGATGTCATGGGTGAATGACTTGATTCGTGTATGTACCTGATGGGAGCTGGATGAGTTTGATGACTGGGAGAGGGTGGAAAAAAGCTTACTTTTCATTCATGAATGTCGTACCTTTAAAAATCATTCCCATGGGTATGTTTCAAAAAGTGTTCCGTTCGACACCGGAAAATTTTAACCATTCTTTTGTCTACTGGTGAAAGGCTGTTTCTTGAAACTCTATAATATTCATGTCAGATCTAGGTATCATGGAGTTGTAAATTATGGCACTGCAAACTAATTGATCTATTAACCCTTTAAAGTCTGACAGCAGAAAGTAGTTTTGGTGTCGGACGGAACGATAGATTTTGCTGGTAAGCTCAATATTTTTTGATACCCTCCTTCAAATGAGTGTACACTGTGCATCCCAGATGGAGAAACTAATAGTTAAAGGTCTATATTATCAAATACTACATTTGATTTTTGGAAAATCAATGGCACAAATCGTTGTGATCATTTTAAAGTTAAATTTTGCCCCATTTTCTTGGGTGACCAATTTTGAAACACACCCCATACAGTTTGTCTGGATAATGTACATTGATCCTCGTTTCTGTTGCCGCAGGAAATCAACAAAAAGCATTTCAAATACACCGAGTTGATCTGTGGTAAAAAAAAACAGTATGCCATGGGGTGTCAATCACTACTAGCGAGATTAAGCTTGCATGACGACCTGATGAATGCTAGATAGAGATCAGACAGAGCATTAATCATTTAATTAATTTTATATGGTTGCAAACGTTTTTGCTGATGAAAGCAAATTATTTCTTTGACTGTATTGCCACACAAGGTTATACGATTCTTAAAGAATCTGCTGGTTGTCTCCACCAGGTTTTCTGCACATCAGAACATTGCATGAGGTTTTTCACACAACCCAATCCAAGTCTACTGCTATTTCCTTCTGCTAATTCTGCTAGTTTTATTCTGTTTCCTAGTTCACCTAGACATTGGACATTTTTTTGCAGCCAAGATGTGATATTATGAAAATGTTCCATTAAACTGCAGAATATAAACAGTATTCATTTTAAAACCCTTTCATTATTAAAGATATCCAAAATAGAAACACCAAAAACAACACACAAAAATGATGAAAAACATAAAGTCGTCTGCAAATGTTGCAAATTTTCGACCCCAGAAAATGATGGTCATTGTCCCTGAGAAAGACCCCAGTTGGCTTTCATTATTAAACATACATGTACCGGTATTAGTATCAGAAAGGGAGTTGACTTGTTTAAGAAGTAAAACAATGACCATCATTAAAATATTAAAGTACACACATGTAGATGAAAGTGATCTCAATATTCTGTTTTTCCCCAACTTCCCACGCATGCGTGGTATGATCCCAGACCCCAACAGTTCTAGTAATTATCCTCAAACATACCTATAGTCTCCAATTTATAGATTGAGCAAAGTCACCAAGGAATCACGCTTCGCTATTTGTGGAAGTGTGTTTGGATGTTTCCATGGTTACCAGTGATGTATCGCTGTGTGATGTTGGATCCTTGGGTGTGCACTCGACTTTACATTGTAATTAGCGGCTGTGATTGCGCGGAGTGGATCTCTGAGATCATGTGACCAATCTGTAATCATTTCCTCCTCTGGTGATTATCTGGCAGGTTATTCATATGACACATTGTTGATTCTGATTTGGTGATGATTTTTGGCACGTTGCTGAAGATTGCTTTATATTATCCTCTCTAGAATTACTTGTCTATCATTTTGACTCTCTCGGTGCTAGATTCGTCGTTATTCAGTCTCCAGCTTTGCTTTTGCGACTGAACTTAGGGAGCGTCTTACACATCTACAGTGCGCCACTCAACTGCTAATTGAGTTGGACACAAGAAATCATGATCTATTCTTTAATTCACTGAAAACTATACGCTGAATCTGCTGTTTTGTCCATTTCATTTATAGGGCTTACGATTCGTTGGAAGCATGAAGCAGCATTACACCACCAAACATACTGCTATGCTTCATATTTCTTTATGTGAAATAGATTCTGGACAAGTGTCTTGATAAAGCCTGCCGCACACTGGAGCTATCTGCTGAGCAAAAAGTCAGTCGAGACCATTTGCTCAGCAGATAGCTGGCGTGTGCGTGTATTTTTCGGTGACTTTTCTGCCTCTCCAGTGTGCGGCAGGCATAAAACATCTTAAGTAAAAATTTCCCTTAAACTATTGTTCCAAACAAAAGATAAGGGAAATTTTACACGCAAGATGTTTTGTGCATACAACCCCTGTTCTCCGTATTCTACTTTGTGAATTAAGAGTTTCATTATAAAAAAATCTACTATCCATATTAACCTTCCAAATTTTTCATAAGGACTGTCTCAGATCCCCTTCAGTGCTACTGGCTTTTTGTTTCATGGCTTAGACATCTCAGTTCATGTCGTCTGAAGTTCCTACTCAATGCTCCTGCTGTTCACTCAACATTCCCCACTGTATCCACCTCACAACCCCACGCGCCAATTTCTAAAGATAATAGCCTCATTATTACCAAGTATAGAAATAGTTTATGATTGGATATTTCACACCTTGAGCCACCTGACTGAGAACGATGCATGTGGATAACGAGCTGATCAGATCTTTTGTTGGCTTGATGAGGTTGTCTCGTGCTACTGTCAATGACTGCCTGGAGTTTTCTGACAGTATTCCACGACACCAGTATCTGCACACTAGGTTTCCTATCGAGGTATTAAATTAATGGTTGGGTGTGTTTCAAAATTGGTCACTCAAGAAAATGGGACAAAATTCAAAGATCACAAAGATTTGGTCCATTGATTTTCCAAAAATCAAATTTTGTAATCAATAATATACATGTAGACCTTTAGCTATTACTTTCTCCATCTGGGATGTACAGTGTACACGTATTTGGAGGAGGGTATCAAAAATATTGAGCTTACCTGCAAAATCTAGCGTTCCGTCCGACACCAAAACTTCTTTCTATTGTCAGACTTTAAAGGGCTAATAGATCAATCAGTCTGCAGTGTCATAATTTAGAGTTCCATGATACCTAGATCTGACATGAATATTGTAGAGTTTCAAGAAACAACATGTCAGCAGTAGACAAAAGAATGGTGACATTTTTTTGGTGTCGTACGGAACACTTTTTGAAACACACCGGTTATATACTGCAAGCATTATTATAAATCTGTTTTATCAATTAGTTATCTTCCTCATTTCTCATAGAAGTTATAATTTCTTTTGTCAAGAGAAGCAAACACATTCTCGTTTTTCCCCATCTAATCCAATACACATTGCCATCAATCCAGAGCTGTTATTTTAAGGGTATTCCGTTTATCTCTATCAGCTTCGCTCGAGGAAGGTCAATAACAATTAGAATCCACCACCTGCCACTTTTAAAAATGGTTGCCTGTCTACCATTTCCAGTGTAAAACTTAACAGGTTTCCCACCAAGACTTTGTGTCATTGTGAAAGGTAACCGAGCAGTTTCAGTGACAAACCTTCAGGTACAATATCGTCTTCTATCTCATACCCTGGAGCGGCCCTGTATTAAAAACCCAACACTTGCCTAATCAGGCAGAAATCGTGGAAATACGTCTGAAAAAATCATTTGGTAAATATTGTATTTCTGCCAGGTAACAGACTGGTTGAGGCGGTGGATCGATTGAGGTTATCAATTTCAGCGCAGGGATCTTAACCCATACATGCGCAGTCTCGGGATGTCAATTTCTGGAGCCTTGGGATCTATCTATCTCACACACATGATGCTGTCAACTAGACAAGGTAATTTCTACCTGAGGAAAAAACAGGGCCACAAAACCTTTGCGATCAATGGAAAAAATGGGATGGATGAATGGCCATGGTATTGAATGAATGAATGGCCCTCAACAGCCGACAAATCTTCCTAAACAATTTTTCAGGAATGTTAAAGGGAGACTGCATTCATTGTGTAAAATTTTGGATTTTTGAAATATCGTATTCAAATTCATTGATATCTGCAACATGTCATATTTTTTTAACATCAGCAAACTCATCATTTTAAGTATTTTAAATACATCCCAAGGGCAAGGGGCCCATTCCGCAGCACATGTGATGTCATATGTGCCCAATGCATATTTATGAAGGTACTACCAATAGGCCCAGGCAGTCACAGTATTAGCTCATTCACTACGAAGGTCGTCAGCATTGACACTAGGTGACATCAAAACTCACGGCAATAGTCTCCATGGATTGATAAAAATTCAAAAGTTCACAATGAGTGGAGTCTCCCTTTAAGGCTTTTGAACCTCTCTAGTCATTTACATGTAGGCCTACAACCAGGTGGGTTATACAGCAGATTTGAAAAATTTCTCTGTTTGTCATTTCGTGTATGAAGAAATGCAAGTAAACTGCTTTGCACAAACATCGCAAGGAAAAGGTTAGAGTATATTTCATTAAAATTTAAGCATGTCATCTTCTGCGCATCATCTTATACTGAATGTCTGATGGGAAAATGATTAGAATGCTTTCTCTGTAGAGTGGGTGCCAAACAACATCTGCTGCTGTAGTGGAGGCATTTGCTCTTATAGAACTAAAATGTCATTAGCGTTTCTGCTAAAGAGTTTTAGCAACGCGCGGCGCCCTGCTCCGCCAGGCGGCGCACCGTGCCTCTTTTAACTCCTGATTTCTGTTTTTTTTTAGTCTTTTTCAGCCTGGAAACCTTTAATAAGACTTGTGATGCATAAAGGTGCCTTTAAAAAGCCTAGTTTGCTTCACAAAAACGCTTGGGTTGTTCTAAAACAGTCAAATTCTCTTATTTCTCTTCTGTAGACTCACTTTGTTGTGACAAAAAATGCCCTTTTTCGGACCAAAGTAGCACCCTGCCCTTTTCAAGTTGCTGGTAAAACGCCTTGTCGTTTTGAAATCTTTAAAACGTTATCAATGTAAATTTTCGTATTCAAAGCAATGGGTTTCGCTGTTAACCTCTGTCTATGAAATTTTAGTGTTTATGGAAATTGTTGCCTCATTTAGATCATCAAATGAGCAACCCTGAACAAAAACCTTTGTAAAACTACCCACAGAAGGTACTACCTGGCAGCTCTTTGGTACAAATGAGTTATACCACAATGGAACATCCAGGCTAAACTGATTGTGACCCCATCAGTATTAAACACCTTCGTTTCTAACCACCTGGTCTACGAATCCGCAAATCAGGCAATCTCATTTCTAGAATGGCAGCATTGCTATTAAAGAGGACAAGATGCCATTGCCAATTCCAGTACTCTTCGCTGATAGAAATTAGATACAAGAAAATGAGAAGGGAATATTGAAAACTGAGTCTTGGAAATTAGAACCGAAAAAGAAAAATGTAGTTGCTGTTCATGTTCATTATTTGAAATTACGATTGTGGAAAGCTCAATCACTAGATGCATTTGGTCACGGTCATAGTCATAATTGTTAAGAAGAGCGTGTATTTTTGACTCATCTGTGAGCCTATGTCATGCTGTGTCCGTCATCGTCGCTAGACAACAGGGATATGTTTTGTAACCACTAGAGCTAGAGACATTAAACTTGGTACACATGTTCATCTAATTCTTAGAACGTCAGGGGGCCAAAACTGAAAAAAATTGAAGTGCGCTTTAACCTTAACCGTTGGCCAGATCCTCACCAAATTTTTATCACAGGTAGGCTACGTCTAATGAGGATACATGATATATAATACGTATTATTGATTTGACCTCTTTCCAAGGGTCACAGAGTTCAAAAGTTCAAAGTTTTGCCATTAGGGGGCACATTTCGTTACTATTCAACCTACATGTACAGTGTTCTAATTTGGTATGTTGATGTATCTCGGTGACCTCTATGTGTACAACAAATTTCGGCCCATATACATGTATCTCATTATCTGCTATAAACGTCAGGGGGACCACAGGTGAGCACATGGTCCCTGGACCATTTCATTTGTCTGATTAAAATTACAGAAAGGGGAACCAGTTGTGTCCTCTCTCAGCTGAGAAAAGTACATGTATTCAAAGATGTTCACAAGGTAGACGAGGATTTGAAAGGGCTTGCCTTAGTGGCACAATACTCAATAGTATTGTGCCACTAATAGTTGTTGCAAAATGAAATAAGCATGGTCTCCATTAGGGCACAGTCGCCAAGCTACATCATAGAGCAGAGAGTGTAACCAGGTAACTGGCGAACAACAAGAACCTATTACAATTTTCTTTTCCATTTTGTCTCTTCCTGAAGACCTTGTGTGTATAAGCCTACTTGTTGCCGACCAGTGTTTTAGAAAATTTTAAAGGAATTGTTTTGAAATTGCTATGACAACTGAGCTGCTGTCTTATCCTTAAGGTCCTCGGGCTGAAGTGCATCGAAGTTGCAAAGGACAAACATGACATTACCAGCTTGATTCACAGTGTCATCCTAAGCCTCCCTTTCCTTGTGGGAACTCCCAGAGTTTGTTTTTTGGTGTTTTTTGTTTATTACCTTTAAGCCTATGCCACTTTTGGTTTTTTGTTCATTACCTTTTAGTCCAATTTTACTTTTGGTATTTTTTGTTCATTACCCTTTAGGCTTTGTCATTTTTGATATTTTTTTATTTATTACCTTTTAGCCTATGTCACTTTTATTAGTTTTTGTTTATTACCTTTTGGCCTTTGTCACTTTTTGATATTTTTTGTTTATTATCTTTAGCCCATGTCACTTTTGGTATTTTTTGCTCATTACCGTTTACATCATCTTCCAGAATTGTGTATTTTTGGTCAGGGATCAGAATTAAGTTTTCCAAAACAGATAATATATCATGGGAATAGTATGAAACTAATCATGAAATTCCACATTAAATTGTCAAAAAATCGTACCTTTAGAATCATTTGATCTTCGTTGAATTTTTCTATAGGTGATGTTCTGCAAAGTTCGTTCTCCCAGGTGTGGAGATATTTCAGGCCTGGGAGGATGCGATGTAAAAGACAGAGGATACTGCGTTGTCAGTGCGCTCAAATTACTACCCGGGTACAAACTTTCATCGCCATGGATACACGGAAATACTGAGAACATTGTCTGATTCTGCTTTTAGACAAACCTGGTAAATCCAAGCACAGCGAAAACAAGGCTCCAATTTCGCATAGTGTTACTAAGATTACAAAATCCCAGTTGGTGCTCTGACCAATCAGAAGGGCGATATTGTTGCCGGGAATGTTATCTTCGCTGGTGTATTTCGTGATTACAGGATAAGCTCCATGTTCTGTAGATATTTCTGACATGATCTTCAGTGATGTTGTTTTTTTATTGGTGTTCTATCAACAGTATCAGGTAATGTCACAATACTGTAGGCTAGCAGCGTTTTTCTTGTCGTTTGTTCTCTGATATTAATTCTCCATCATGATGATATTTTTAAGGCGAGCACGTATCAGAGATTTCTTATAAGAGTCCTTTTGCAAGATTACAGCAGCAAAAATTTCATTCTAAATTTGAATGCGGATGGTTTTCTAACAGTGTTCCATATTTTCCCTGGTGGCATGTAAAGTTTCTTGATCATAAAATGTTGATGAGAAGTTCCACGTTTAAAATTAATTGAGGATGATCTGAAATACTCAGACCTCCTGCCATTGAATGGCACATCGCTGATTAGTAAATTAAGCCACAGCCTACCGTTTGAGGACCCAGGGTCAGTCTCATGAACCACAGCCTACCGTTTGAGGAGCCAGGGTCAGTCTCATGAACCACAGCCTACCGTTTGAGGACCCAGGGTCAGTCTAATGAACCACAGCCTACCGTTTGAGGACCCAGCGTCAGTCTCATGAACCACAGCCTACCGTTTGAGGAGCCAGGGTCAGTCTCATGAACCACCGCCTACCGTTTGAGGACCCAGGGTCAGTCTCATGAACCACAGCCTATTGAGGACCCAGCGTCAGTCTCATGACTTTAATAAAGGCATCAACTAACAATCAGTCACGGACGAGAAATGAAGATAATGAAGAAATGAAGAAATTCAAGAAGTTGATGAAAATAATTGTGGACGCCTATTCCCCCTGAAAGACAAAGGTGAAATTACTTCTTCTATACTGCAAATTACTTCTTTGTCTAGAAAGTGTAATAACATAAAAAAATACTCATACAGAGTGGTAAATGAAAAAAAATGCATCATAAAGGGGGAGACCATTAACTGGATCCCCTAAAGTACCGCCTACATAAATATCCCCGACCATAACCATAACCATTCGAGGGCTGATCTAACCCTAACCCTAACCCCCACCCAATCCCTCTCGCACACTTCTTTAGCCTATGCCCCCTAAAAACCCTTTAAACTACTAGTAGTGGTACTGTAGAGGTCCTCATCAGGGTTGTCACACGTCAACAAAATAAACCATGACCATTCCCGCCGTACCAAATCCTGTACTCGATGGTAGTTGCATGTGCAAAATGATTTGAATTCTTTCCTCAACATACACATACGCCTACATGTATGTACATGCTCAACAAAATAATCCCCACTCATTTCTCAGCCTTTCAAAATGTTGACTAAAAATTTAAGCCTTTTTTCTAAGATTCACACATTCTGAGAAACATTTCTCACTTGGCATCGAATGAGTCAATAGTCTGCCAGAATCAATGCTTGTGGCAGGTGGCGGTCACATTATGAAAAGGAGATTGAAATCTTATTTCGCATGCTAAAAGCATGAGGAGCAAATCCAATTTGCTCAGGCATTCACATCTTAGTATGAGATTGGCAACCTTTCCGTAGCCTGTTAGCACCCAAACGCATCTTTTTAACCCGCCGTGGGCAGACTCAACGATTTTTGATGGATCTATACTAGCCTCGCCCTGGTTACAGGCATTTGAGGGATGCTGTGTTTATTCATGCCTTTAGTGTGGGACCCACACTCAGGCCTTTCAATTACATGTACATAGAATTGGTTAGACCCTATATTTCTTGGACTAATATGGGCACACTTCACGCTGATAAGAATTGGAGAATTGTAGAACGTCTTAGATGTAATTTCAGCCCTATTTCTGCCCAAAATTACAACCTGTAAGTCTGTTGAGGATATCATGTTGCAACCAAGTCAAGTTTCTTGCACGAAGTGTTGCCCAGGATACTTTACGGAAGAGTATAATGTGAAACAAGGTTGAGTTTGAGCAATGAGGAACCCGCCGAACTACGCCACGAGGTGGCGCTGTCACTGTAAGACCCGGAAGTCCACTATTTTCTAACAGTATTTCCATTTACTTCTTGCCCCAAAATAAACCACTCTGTTTGGTTCAATTACACTGCCCTATTTCATGTTCAAAGTTGTCCATATATCACTGCTCTGTTTCGTCAGAAATGCCACAGGATGCCAATATTGACAACGTCTTTGGGGAAAATTTCCACGGAAAATTGTGTTGAAAAATGTATACATGCTTTGACGGTGCGACGTCAACAGCGAGAAAAGTGACGTCAGTACGTCATTCGGGTCTTATACATGTACTTGCTGCGCCATCTGCAGTCATGCGGGTTCCCCATTATAACCCTAATTTGGGCACACTTTTGACCAGTTACATTTTGGGCACACATCAAATTCGCTAGGCCTTCTAGGGCCTAGCCGCCATGTCTTGAAAGGCCTGGTGGGTTCATACTAAAAGGGTTAACTGGCTTCTTGCCCACAGGTTCTCCATATTTCATGGCTCTTACATAATTAGCAGTTAGGGTCAACACATTCCAAGAAAACCATAACGATAGTTTTAACATCAGAATTGGCATGTTTATGAACTAATTTCAAATCATATTATTGTTAATTTGTCATTTTTGTCAAGCAACCTGTAGGTGTAAGTTTAGTAATTTAATAGATTGGAACGAATTGGCTTCATCTTATTCAAATTACTCACAAATTACCTAATGTTATGTTATTTCAGGATTTCCTGGAATAGTCTCTGGACGTTTCATTTTGTATCTTTTTGGGATAAATGAGAATACGTGATTAATTTAGCTTCCAGATGCCCTTGAACAACAGGGTATGGAACGAAGCAGCATTAATTGAAGACTGGAGGTCAAGTATTTGCCAGCGGCAGGAATGACATGATGGCCAATGCCCCTTCAAGTGGCTGAAATTGCCCATAAAGTGTCCATTAAATATTGCCCTGCCCATCAAAAAGTGATACATGTAGCTGCTGTGTCCATTTCAGGAAACGATCTTACTTTGTTTTTTCATTGCTGATGTAGACAGTTTCCGTTCTATTAGCATGCAAGTATTTTTGCTATTTCGGTTCGGCAGCACCGCAGCGTTGTGCCTACAGGCATAAATACGAAGTTGTGCAAAATATGAGCGAAATCACTCATTTTTAGCCAATCAAATATGAAAAAGTCAAGGTCGTAAGGTTGCAGAATGCAAGAATGAAGTGATGCCCACCATTTTAATTTCAAATTGACCTTGGTGTCCTTGACACTGCCCTCAGTGCCATGAAATTTTTTTTAGTGTCAGTGTTCCTAAATGACGCGATTTCCTGCCCTGTTTACCTTGTCAGAATTGGTAGACAGTGATTTCCCCTGTGCCACACTCGAACATGATTTCTTGGCCAATGACAATGATACATGTAGCAACATGAAAGACAGAATTTGCCGGCCAATGAACCATATCTTCCAGTGTTCTAGCAAGGCCAGTTTCACAGGGCGGGTACCCCCTGTTCAAAATTCAGAGGCCATTTTACCACCCTGTTCAAATTTTTTCCACCCAGTTAAAAATGTAACTTGCAATGCATTTTCTATTACACCAGCCTGTTTGAATTTCACTCCCACCCTGTTAGTGTTTGAAAATCCAGGGCCTTAAAATCATAGGAAAATGCAGTCATCCCGCCCTGTTTGGAAAAATTTCTGGCTATAGAACACTGTTACCTATATTCCACATACATTTATCCTACATTTGTTCTCGACCTCCACCCAACATTGCCAACAGTATGAATACCCCATACTATACTTGCACAGGTTCACTTACACGCAGTTCAAGTGAGGAAAGCACCAGTCATAGGGGTCGTTCAAGTATTACATACATTTGTACGCACAACNATATGTATGAAGACCCCCCCCCCCATACGGCATACACCAAAAATGTGAAATGACAATGCATATGCAGGCCTCCACCTAGCATTAGCGTTTGCAGCGATTTGCTACACTACGACTTTTTTCTAAATTGGCTCCTAAAATGCCATTTGCTTCAATTTTCTTAAAAATCACAATGTTTTTTTTTGAGAATTCACTTTGTAGTGTTGATCAAGATGACATTTTTTGGCTCCCATCAATTTATAAAAGGTGCATATGCAAAATTGCATACACACAGCAGATGACCCCCTCCCCCTCTGTACGCTCTCCATACGCATGAGTGACAACCCCCCCTCTAGCTGCGTATGTAACACTTGAATGATCCCTTATGTCCCTTCTGTATGATTATTCTTGAACTGTGGATTCTTTTGACTGCTGAAGAGGTAGAGGAAGCTTCAAAACTTGGCGATTATGTCCACGTGTTTTGAAATAACCTCTACCATCAATTCGCTCATTTGTGACAGGCTATACGCCATTAAGCCGCCCATATTTGCTCAGTTCCTTTTCAAACCCTGGTATTGCTCATCACGACATCACATGGCGAACATCATTAGTCCCTATCTAATTTTAAACCCCGGGTACTGGCATCCACGGTGGATACCTTTGAAGTTTCAAGCTAACCCTACTGGCGGAGCCACGCAGAAAATTAATATCGTGGAAATCAATTAGCGGATAAGAACAGAATATTGATGTTACAAGTCTTGTCATTGGCTAGTTTCACTCAGGGAATTTCATTGGTCTATCTCTTGCTGATAGCAGTGCGGGTATATCGAGACTTTGCATAATTCGTCACGGAGTCACGGAGGCTGTTTGCATTCCTGCTTCATCGTTTATGTTTTACGATTCGATTGAACTGTCAATTTTGGATCGTACTCGCGTATTCGGAATCGCAAGAAGGTAACCCTGATTTATTATTCAAATATTTTGACCTGATGAATTTTGTGTGCCCTCTTGAATTACCGTTCCTCTTGTTAGAGGCATTTTCTTCTCAGCAGTAACGTTTAAAAATAGAATCCCATTTTCCCATTTTGACACTTTGTCAGGATTTTTAAATTGTCAAATTTGGACTAGAAAGATGAGGACAGTTTTCTTGTAAATTTTCGGTGGTGAATCATGTGTGTCGTGTTATGTCTATTGTTTGGAGAATAATTGGATGAAACTTTGCGGTAGCCAACTGTTTCATTCTCCGGGTGTGCGGACTTTATGGCACAACTATGGATGTCATTAGGATTCTTTTTATGTTTTTATCAGGAAATTCTACATAACCCCTTGGAGGAAAGAGTTACTGGTACATTTTCCTCCAAGATAACCCTAATCTGTACCAGTAGTCTCTGGAGTTAGTTTCAGCGAAAGTCCTCGAACTGAAATCCATATCAGTAAATGTAAGGTACCTCTTACTATCAGTAGAATTACTATAAACATTTTCTATGATTTTTCAATCTGATTATGCAGATGTATAGAAGACTTTTTAAAACTTCCTTGAAAAACATGCCCCTGTAGTTTAAAAATCATGAAATCGCCATTTTTTGGTGGATATTTGCCTTACAAATATTTCCAATCCTGTTTTTATTTGTGGTATCAAATCAGCATCTGTAAATTTGTAAAAATATTCATACATCATCGAACTCAGTGCCGTCTTCCTAAACCAGTAACTCAAAATGAGATTTTTTGACAGGTTAAAAAAATATTATTGTGCAAAAATTGTTTCCTTATTTCACTTTTCAATGTATCAGCACTTTTCACAATGAATTAGAAATCTCATTTTGTGTCTACAACTATACAGCAGCTAATGGCCTGGCCGGCGATGCTAAGTCAACAAAATTGAAACTGCTTGCATTATCCTATTATTTTCATCAGCACACCGGACTACCAATGTTTTCTCGGTTGCCAAAACAAAGCTTTTCAGTTCAATTTATCTCATTCGCACTTCAACAACAATACTGATAGTAATAACTCTGAATTGACCGGCGCCATTCAGATCATTTCAAAGCAGTTGTAACCCCACGACAATTCTTCCCGCTTCATGTAATTGTTATTTTTATATCAATTTTTCGTCTACCGTGTTTTGTTTTGCAAATGTTGCAGGATGTTTCAGTAGCATTTTCTTTTTTTCTTCGGAGGCACAACTGTTTTATAAAACCTTTGGAGTCTTTTCTGTGTTTCCCATTGTGGACTGGCTTCTTAAGCCAGTAGTCAGATTCAAAAGATCGCATCTTATTTGTTTCATCCGCCTGAGATTTTGACCCGTTGTAAACTTTATCAATTTAAATCATAACGTCTGAAAGATATATCGTGCCGCTAAAAGCCTGCCTTTATCAGTGCTCTATGACCCCTTTGTCTGTTGTTGGACAAGAAATAATATGGGTTTCTAAGGTGAAAGACATAGCTTCCTACCGGCCTCGAACCCCACGGACTATCTATTGTTGAATAGTCAAATGTTTGCCTGTGTAAAAAATCATCTTTCAACTTCAACATCTTTCAATTTCCATAACAAATAGTTCCACCGGAAAAATGTTCACACGGCGGAAAATATGGATTGGCGTAAAGGCCTTCAGGATAAAAAAAAATCTTACTTTTCATGAGCTGGTCTTTCCTTCATTAAATAATTAAATTCAGATATATCCCCATCAGCAATATCCAGCAGTTTTTTCTGCTGGGTGTTTCCTGTGTATTTTGTTCAAAGATATCAGCAGATTTAAGCTGGAAAGTTTACAAAAGACATGGATACTTTTGAAAAAATGTCCAGTACAGTTGTGACCAAAAGTGGAGGGACCGTATTTCCGAAGCCCCATTGTGTAAACTATTGTCCAATTACGGGCAAGCTATTGTTCACTATTAGCCTGACAAAGGATTTGTGTACCCTTAAAGTTAAGGGAGCTTTCACGAAGCTCTCGTAACTTTACGGTGTGCGTAAACTACATACATGTATTGTCCATTTGCGGGAAACCTATTGTTCACTAGCCTGACAAAGGATTTGGAAACTCTTTAAGTTACGGGGGCTTTTTAAATACGGTGTCAGGAACCTTTTCACGAAGCTCTCTAACTTTACAGTGTGCGTAAACTATTTTCCATTTGCGGCAACCTATTGTTTATATCAGCCTGATATGGGTTTGCGTACTCTTTAAGCTAGAGGGCTTTGTGAATAAGGTCTCAGAGCTGCACTTATTCAACAACCCCGACTCAAAAAAAGTCAAACTGCACTGAATGAAGGGTACAATGATGACAATGAGTGACGGAGGAGTTGTGAACTACGGACCCATATTTTATATTTCAATGATGTAAAATTGAAATGCAACAAACATAATAAAACCTTTAACCACACTTAAAACTCAGTCATATTATTATTTGGTAATATGCTGCTGTAAATTGAGAATGGGGCAATTTTCCATCAGAAATTTATTTAAATATGCAATATACTGCTTCAGTGGCATCAGCTAAATTGCCACCCTTGCAGAGAAATCTCTTGTTAGAAATACATCTATTACATTTGATGCGAAATGAACCATAGTTTTTCAAACAGGCTCGTGGATTAAAATTTCTTTTAAAAAAGTGTTGTGAAAATCCTTGTCATCAGCTAAATTTCCATTCTTGCAGAGAAATCTCTTGTTAAAGATAACATCTGTTTACATTTGATGCGAAGTGAATGTGAACCATGATTTTAAAACAAATTGATGGATTAAAATTTCTTTTAAAAAGTGCTGTGGCAATCCCTGTCATCAGCATATATTGACCAGATTAGTGCGAAATGGTCGATCGACTGAAAGACGTTCATCTTACATAATTAATCTTCGTCTAATTATGATTATTTCACACCTTGAGCCACCTGACTGAGAACGATGCATGTGGATAACGAGCTGATCAGATCTTTTGTTGGCTTGATGAGGTTGTCTCGTGCTTCTCTCAATGACTGCCTGGAGTTTTCTGACAGTAGTCCACGACACCAGTATCTGCACACCAGGTTTCCTATCGAGGTATTAAATTAACGGTTGGGTTTGTTTCAAAACTGGTCACCCAAGAAAATGGGGCAAAATTCAACTTTGAAATGATCACAAAGATTTGTGCCATTGATTATCCAAAAATCAAATGTAGTAATCAATAATATAGACTTTTAGCTATTAGTTTCTCCATCTGGGATGTACAGTGCATACTTATTTGGAGGAGGGTATCAAAAAATATTGAGCTTACCTGCAAAATCTATCGTTCCGTCCGACACCAAAAGCTCTTTCTATTGTCAGACTTTAAGGGCTAACAGATCAATCAGTTTGCAGTGTCATAATTTAGAGTTCCATGATACCTAGATCTGACATGAATATTGTAGAGTTTCAAAAAACAGCTGTCAGCAGTAGACAAAAGAATGGTGAAATTTTTTGGTGTCGTATGGAACACTTTTTGAAACACACCCGGTTATATACTGCAAGCATTATAAAAATCTGTTTTATCAATTAGTCGTCTTCCTCATTTCTCATAGAACTTATAATTTCTTTTGTGAAACGATTCAGAAGCAAACACTCCGTTTTTTCCCCATCTAATCCAATACACATTGCCATCAATCCAGAGCTGTTATTTTAAGGGTATTCCGTTTATCTCTATCAGCGTCGCTCGAGGAAGGTCAATAACAATTAGAATCCACCACCTGCCACTTTTAAAAATGGTTGCCTGTCTACCATTTCCAGTGTAAAACTTAACAGGTTTCCCACCAAGACTTTGTGTCATTGTGAAAGGTAACCGAGCAGTTTCAGTGACAAACCTTCAGGTACAATATCGTCTTCTATCTCATACCCTGGAGCGGCCCTGTATTAAAAACCCAACACTTGCCTAATCAGGCAGAAATCGTGGAAATACGTCTGAAAAAATCATTTGGTAAATATTGTATTTCTGCCAGGTAACAGACTGGTTGAGGCGGTGGATCGATTGAGGTTATCAATTTCAGCGCAGGGATCTTAACCCATACATGCGCAGTCT
>NMRB01000823.1:35574-51242 GCA_002633025.1 Notospermus geniculatus | reverse complement strand
TCAGAGCCTCTAATTTTCAAATTTTTTCGGGGGGGGGGGCATCGGGGAGGGGGCCAGACACCCCCACTTCCGCAAAACCGCCTGACGACATGATTTTCTACGCATATAAATCTTTCTCTTCCTTTCAACAAGCTGAATAAACGCTGCCAGGGCAAAGAGTTCTGCTCCTTGCAACTTTAAGCTTGGTCTGGAGCAACCTTGAAAATTCTAAGTGTATGCTTGTAAGCAGATGCTTTTTACGACACTTTATGAATATGAACTTTAGCAAATGCTTTCCAGTATAGCATTGACTAAATGCTCAAAAAGCAGATGCTTTACCTAGTAGCAGAAGCTGATAAGTATAAGCATTAGCTCAGGTTTTATGAATATCGGGCCTAGTATATGCTTAAAAATCTAAGTAAAAGCACATGCTTAACTTTTATGAATATCAGCCATGATGCTGTCAACTAGACAAGGTAATTTCTACCTGAGAAAAACAGGGCCACAAAACCTTTGCGATCAATGGAAAAAATGGGATGGATGAATGGCCATGGTATTGAATGAATGAAAGGCCCTCAACAACAAACAAATCTTCCTGAACAATTTTTCAGGAATGTTAAAGGGAGACTGCACTCATTGTGTAAAATTTTGAATTTTTGAAATACCGTTAATACATTCAAATTCATTGATATCTGCAACATGTCATATTTTTTAAACATCAGCAAACTCATCATTTTAAGTATTTTAATTACATCCCAAGGGGACCATTGCACTGCACATGTGATGTGATATGTCGCCAATGCATATTTATGAAGGTACAATCAATAGGCCTAGGCAGTCACAGTATTAGCTCATTCACTACAAAGGTGGGCAGCCTATTGACACTAGGTAACATCACAATTCATGGCAATAGTCTCCATAGATTGATAAAAATTCAAAAGTTTACAATGAGTGGAGTCTCTCTTTAAGGCTTTTGAATCTCTAGTCATTTACAACCAGTTGGGTTATACAGCAGATTTGAAATTTCTCCCTGTTTGTCATTTCGTGTATGGAGAAATGCAAGTAAACTGCTTTGAACATGCATCGCAAGGAAAAGGTTAGAGAACATTTCATTAAAATTTAAGCATGTCATCTTCTGCGCATCATCTTATACTGAATGTCTGATGGGAAAATGATTAGAATGCTTTCTCTGTAGAGTTGGTGCCAAGCAACATCTGCTGCTGATGTGGAGGCATTTGCTGTTATAGAAATAAGATGTCATAAGCGTTTCTGCTAAAGAGTTTTAACAACGCGCGGCGCCCTGCTCCGCCAGGTGGCGTACCATGCCTTTTTAACCCCCATTTCTTTTTGGTTTTTTTTTGTCGTTTTCAGCCTGGAAACCTTCTGCAAGGCTTGTGGATACATGACTTTAAAAAGCCTAGTTTGCTTCACAAAAACACTTTGGTTGTTCGAAAAAAGTTAAATTCTGTTTATTTTTCTTCTCTGGCTTCGTCATGACCAAAAAATATCCTTTTGTTCCAGGCTATCACCCTGCCCTATTCAAGCGGCTGGTAAAACGCCCTGTCTTTTTGAAATCTTTAAAACGTTATCAATGTAAATTTTTGTATTCCAAGCAATGAGTTTCGCTGGTTAGGCCTAACCTCGGTTTATGAAATTTTTGTGTTTATGGAAATTGTTGCCTCATTTAGATCATCAAATGAGCAACCCTGAACAAAAACCTTTGTAAAACTACCCACAGAAGGTACTACCTGCCAGCTCTTTGGTACAAATGAGTTATACCACAATGGAACATCCAGTCTAAACTGATTGTGACCCCATCAGTATTAAACACCTTCGTTTCTAACCACCTGGTCTACGAATCCGCAAATCAGGCAATCTCATTTCTAGAATGGCGGCATTGCTATTAAAGAGGACAAGATGCCATTGCCAATTCCAGTACTCTTCGCTGATAGAAATTAGATACAAGAAAATGAGAAGGGAATATTGAAAACTGAGTCTTGGAAATTAGAACCGAAGAAGAAAAATGTAGTTGCTGTTCATGTTCATTATTTGAAATTACGATTGTGGAAAGCTCAATCACTAGATGCATTTGGTCACGGTCATAGTCATAATTGTTAAGAAGAGCGTGTATTTTTGACTCATCTGTGAGCCTATGTCATGCTGTGTCCGTCATCGTCGCTAGACAACAGGGATACGTTTTGTAAACGCTAGAGCTAGAGACATTAAACTTGGTACACATGTTCATCTTATTCTTAGAACGTCAGGGGGCCAAAACTGAAAAAAATTGAATTGCGCTTTAACCTTAACCGTTGGTCAGATCCTCACCAAATTTTTATCACAGCACAGGTAGGCTACGTCTAATGAGGATACATATAATACGTATTTTTGATTTGACCTCTTTCCAAGGGTCACAGAGGTCAGACGTTCAAAGTTTTGCCATTAGGGGGCACATTTCGTTACTATTCAACCTAGAGTGTTCTAATTTGGTATGATGATGTATCTCGGTATTAACCTCTATGTGTACAACAAATTTCGGCCCGAATGGACTTCATATGTGGCCGCCAGGCAGCCATTTTGGAAAATGGTCATTGGCCCATTATACATGTATCTCATTAAAGGGCTCCGCACACTGGCGACTAAAATGGGGGCGACTGCCGATGCGACTACTACGTCGCCTGCGATAATTACCTTTGAGGTCGATCAATGATGTCATCCACGACATCACTCATCTTCCAAGGAAGCATTTGTCCCAAACGAGTCAACAAATACTAAAAAAACTAAAAATATGTTCAGTCGCCTCTGTGGTCGCAAGGCCGGTCGCCGAGAAAATCGCTCGAAAAATCGCCAGTCTGCGGAGCCCTTTACTGCTATGAACGTCTGGTGGACCACAGGTGAGCACATGGTCCCTGGACCATTTCATTTCTCTGATTAAAATTACAGAAAGGGGAACCAGTTGTGTCCTCTCTCAGCTGAGAAAAGTACATGTATTCAAAGATGTTCACAAGGTAGACGAGGATTTGAAAGGGCTTGCCTTAGTGGCGCAATAGTTGTTGCAAAATGAAATAAGCATGGTCTCCATTAGGGCACAGTCGCCAAGCTACATCATAGAGCAGAGAGTGTAACCAGGTAACTGGCGAACAACAAGAACATATTACAATTTTCTTTTCCATTTTGTCTCTTCCTGAAGACCTTGTCTGTATAAGCCTACTTGTTGCCGACCAGTGTTTTAGAAAATTTTAAAGGAATTGTTTTGAAATTGCTATGACAACTGAGCTGTTGTCTTATCCTTAAGGTCCTCGGGCTGAAGTGCATCGAAGTTGCAAAGGACAAACATGACATTACCAGCTTGATTCACAGTGTCATCCTAAGCCTCCCTTTGCTTGTGGGAACTCCCAGAGTTTGTTTTTTGGTGTTTTTTTTATTACCTTTAAGCCTATGCCACTTTTGGTTTTTTGTTTATTACCTTTTAGTCCAATTTTACTTTTGGTATTTTTTGTTCATTACCCTTTAGGCTTTGTCATTTTTGATATTTTTTTATTTATTACCTTTTAGCCTATGTCACTTTTATTAGTTTTTGTTTATTACCTTTTGGCCTTTGTCACTTTTTGATATTTTTTGTTTATTATCTTTAGCCCATGTCACTTTTGGTATTTTTTGCTCATTACCGTTTACATCATCTTCCAGAATTGTGTATTTTTGGTCAGGGATCAGAATTAAGTTTTCCAAAACAGATAATATATCATGGGAATAGTATGAAACTAATCATGAAATTCCACATTAAATTGTCAAAAAATCGTACCTTTAGAATCATTTGATCTTCGTTGAATTTTTCTATAGGTGATGTTCTGCAAAGTTCGTTCTCCCAGGTGTGGAGATATTTCAGGCCTGGGAGGATGCGATGTAAAAGACAGAGGATACTGCGTTGTCAGTGCGCTCAAATTACTACCCGGGTACAAACTTTCATCGCCATGGATACACGGAAATACTGAGAACATTGTCTGATTCTGCTTTTAGACAAACCTGGTAAATCCAAGCACAGCGAAAACAAGGCTCCAATTTCGCATAGTGTTACTAAGATTACAAAATCCCAGTTGGTGCTCTGACCAATCAGAAGGGCGATATTGTTGCCGGGAATGTTATCTTCGCTGGTGTATTTCGTGATTACAGGATAAGCTCCATGTTCTGTAGATATTTCTGACATGATCTTTAGTGATGTTGTTTTTTTATTGGTGTTCTATCAACAGTATCAGGTAATGTCACAATACTGTAGGCTAGCAGCGTTTTTCTTGTCGTTTGTTCTCTGATATTAATTCTCCATCATGATGATATTTTTAAGGCGAGCACGTATCAGAGATTTCTTATGAGTCCTTTTGCAAGATTACAGCAGCAAAAATTTCATTCTAAATTTGAATGCTGAGTGTTTTCTAACAGTGTTCCATATTTTCCCTGGTGGCATGTGAAGTTCCTTGCTTATAAAATGTTGATGAAAAGTTCCACATTTAAAATTGAGGATGATCTGAAATACTCAGACCTGCCATTGAATGGCACATCGCTGATTAGTAAATTAAGCCACGGCCTACCGTTTGAGGACCCAGGGTCAGTCTCATGAACCACAGCCTACCGTTTGAGGAGCCAGGGTCAGTCTCATGAAACACAGCCTACCGTTTGAGGACCCAGGGTCAGTCTCATGAACCACAGCCTACCATTTGAGGACTCAGGGTCAGTCTCATGAACCACAGCCTACCATTTGAGGACCCAGGGTCAGTCTCATGAACCACAGCCTACCATTTGAGGACCCAGGGTCAGTCTCATGAACCACAGCCTACCGTTTGAGGAGCCAGGGTCAGTCTCATGAACCACAGCCTACCGTTTGAGGAGCCAGGGTCAGTCTCATGAACCACAGCCTATTGAGGACCCAGCGCCAGCCTCATGACTTTAATAAAGGCATCAACTAACAATCAGTCACGGACGAGAAATGAAGATAATGAAGAAATTCAAGAAGTTGATGAAAATAATTGTGGACGCCTATTCCCCCTGAAAGACAAAGGTGAAATTACTTCTTCTATACTGCAAATTACTTCTTTGTCTAGAAAGTGTAATAACATTAAAAAAATACTCATACAGAGTGGTAAATGAAAAAAATGCATCATAAAGGGGGAGACCGTTAATTGGATCCCCCAAAAGTACCACCTACATAAATATATATGGCTTACCCCGACCATAACCATTCGAGGGCTGATCTAATCCTAACCCTAATCCCCACCCAATCCCTCTCGCACACTTCTTTAGGCCTATGCCCCCCCAAAACCTTTGAACCACTAGTTGTGGTACTAGGGGTCCTCATCAGGGCTGTCACACGCCAACAAAATATACCATGACCATTCCCACCGTACCAAATCCTGTACTCGATGGTATTTGTATGTGCAAAATGATTTGAATTCTTTCCTCAACATACACATACGCCTACATGTATGTACATGCTCAACAAAATAATCCCCACTCATTTCTCAGCCTTTCAAAATGTTGACTAAAAATTTAAGCCTTTTTTCTAAGATTCACACATTCTGAGAAACATTTCTCACTTGGCATCGAATGAGTCAATAGTCTGCCAGAATCAATGCTTGTGGCAGGTGGCGGTCACATTANTAATTAGCAGTTAGGGTCAACACATTCCAAGAAAACCATAACGATAGTTTTAACATCAGAATTGGCATGTTTATGAACTAATTTCAAATCATATTATTGTTAATTTGTCATTTTTGTCAAGCAACCTGTAGGTGTAAGTTTAGTAATTTAATAGATTGGAACGAATTGGCTTCATCTTATTCAAATTACTCACAAATTACCTAATGTTATGTTATTTCAGGATTTCCTGGAATAGTCTCTGGACGTTTCATTTTGTATCTTTTTGGGATAAATGAGAATACGTGATTAATTTAGCTTCCAGATGCCCTTGAACAACAGGGTATGGAACGAAGCAGCATTAATTGAAGACTGGAGGTCAAGTATTTGCCAGCGGCAGGAATGACATGATGGCCAATGCCCCTTCAAGTGGCTGAAATTGCCCATAAAGTGTCCATTAAATATTGCCCTGCCCATCAAAAAGTGATACATGTAGCTGTTGTGTCCATTTCAGGAAACGATCTTACTTTGTTTTTTCATTGCTGATGTAGACAGTTTCCGTTCTATTAGCATGCAAGTATTTTTGCTATTTCGGTTCGGCAGCACCGCAGCATGAGGTTACCATGCAAAACGTTGTGCCTACAGGCATAAATACGAAGTTGTGCAAAATATGAGCGAAATCACTCATTTTTAGCCAATCAAATATGAAAAAGTCAAGGTCGTATTAAGGTTGCAGAATGCAAGAACGAAGTGATGCCCACCATTTTAATTTCAAATTGACCTTGGTGTCCTTGACACTGGCCTCAGTGCCATGAAAAATTTTTTTGTGTCAGTGCCCCTAAATGACGCGATTTCCTGCCCTGTTTACCTTGTCAGAATTGGTAGACAGTGATTTCCCCTGTGCCACACTCGAACATGATTTCTTGGCCACTGACAATGATAGCAACATGAAAGACAGAATTTGCCGGCCAATGAACTATATCTTCCAGTGTTCTAGCCAGGCCAGTTTCACAGGGCAGGTACCCCCTGTTCAAAATTCAGAGGCCATTTTACCACCCTGTTCAAATTTTTACCACCCAGTTTAAAAATTACGATTGTGGAAAAATGTAACTTGCAATGCATTTTCTATTACACCACCCTGTTTGAATTTCATTCCCACCCTGTTTGAAAATCCAGGGCCATAAAATCATAGGATAATGCAGTCATCCCACCCTCTTTGGAAAAATTTCTGGCTATAGAACACTGTTATCTACATTCTACATACATTTATCCTATATTTGTTCTCGACCTCGACCCACCCAACATTGCCAACAGTATGAATACCCCATACTATACTTGCACGGGTTCACTTACACGCAGTTCAAGTGAGGAATGCACCAGTCATAGGGGTCGTTCAAGTATTACATACGCACAATTTTGAAAATTTTTGACCCCCCTCCCCCCTGTACGCATGGCATACATATGTATGAAGACCCCCCCCCCCATACGGCATACACCAAAAATGTGAAATGACAATGCATATGCAGGCCTCCACCTAGCATTAGCGTTTGCAGCGATTTGCTACACTACGACTTTTTTCTAAATTGGCTCCTAAAATGCCATTTGCTTCAATTTTCTTAAAAATCACAATGTTTTTTTTTGAGAATTCACTTTGTAGTGTTGATCAAGATGACATTTTTTGGCTCCCATCAATTTATAAAAGGTGCATATGCAAAATTGCATACACACAGCAGATGACCCCCTCCCCCTCTGTACGCTCTCCATACGCATGAGTGACAACCCCCCCTCTAGCTGCGTATGTAACACTTGAATGATCCCTTATGTCCCTTCTGTATGATTATTCTTGAACTGTGGATTCTTTTGACTGCTGAAGAGGTAGAGGAAGCTTCAAAACTTGGCGATTATGTCCACGTGTTTTGAAATAACCTCTACCATCAATTCGCTCATTTGTGACAGGCTATACGCCATTAAGCCGCCCATATTTGCTCAGTTCCTTTTCAAACCCTGGTATTGCTCATCACGACATCACATGGCGAACATCATTAGTCCCTATCTAATTTTAAACCCCGGGTACAGGCATCCACGGTGGATACCTTTGAAGTTTCAAGCTAACCCTACTGGCGGAGCCACGCAGAAAATTAATATCGTGGAAATCAATTAGCGGATAAGAACAGAATATTGATGTTACAAGTCTTGTCATTGGCTAGTTTCACTCAGGGAATTTCATTGGTCTATCTCTTGCTGATAGCAGTGCGGGTATATTGAGACTTTGCATAATTCGTCACGGAGTCACGGAGGCTGTTTGCATTCCTGCTTCATCGTTTATGTTTTACGATTCGATTGAACTGTCAATTTTGGATCGTACTCGCGTATTCGGAATCGCAATAAGGTAACCCTGATTTATTATTCAAATATTTTGACCTGATGAATTTTGTGTGCCCTCTTGAATTACCGTTCCTCTTGTTAGAGGCATTTTCTTCTCACCAGTAACGTTTAAAAATAGAATCCCATTTTCCCATTTTGACACTTTGTCAGGATTTTTAAATTGTCAAATTTGGACTAGAAAGATGAGGACAGCTTTCTTGTAAATTTTCGGTGGTGAATCATGTGTGTCGTGTTATGTCTATTGTTTGGAGAATAATTGGATGAAACTTTGAGGTAGCCTACTGTTTCATTCTCCGGGTATGCGGACTTTATGGCACAACTATGGATGTCATTAGGATTCTTTTTATGTTTTTATCAGGAAATTCTACATAACCTCTTGGAGGAAAGAGTTACTGGTACATTTTCCTCCAAGATAACCCTAATCTGTACCAGTAGTCTCTGGAGTTAGTTTCAGCGAAAGTCCTCGAACTGAAATCCATATCACTAAATGTAAGGTACCTCTTACTATCAGTAGAATTACTATAAATATTTTCTATGATTTTTCAATCTCATTATGCAGATGTATAGAAGACTTTTTAAAAACTTCCTTGAAAAACGTGCCCTTGCACTTTAAAAATCATAAAATCGCCATTTTTGGTGGATATTTCTGCTCATTGACATTTGCCTTAAAAATATTTTCAATCCTGTTTTTATTTATGGTATCAAATCAGCATCTGTAAATTTGTAAAAATATTCATACATCATCGAACTCAGTGGCGTCTTTCTAAACCAATAACTCAAAATGAGATTTTTTTTGCCAGGTTGAAAAAATATTATTGTGCAAAAATTGTTTCCTTATTCCTCTTTTCAATGTATCAGCACTTTTCACAATGAATTAGAAATCTCATTTTGTGTCTCTACAACTATACAGCAGCTAATGGCCTGGCCGGCGATGCTAAGTCAACAAAATTGAAACTGCTTGCATTATCCTATTATTTTCATCAGCACACCGGACTACCAATGTTTTCTCGGTTGCCAAAACAAAGCTTTGCAGTTCAATTTATCTCATTCGCACTTCAACAACAATACTGATCGTAATAACTCTGAATTGACCGGCGCCATTCAGATCATTTCAAAGCCGCGACAATTCTTCCCGCTTCATGTAATTTTTATTTTTATATCAATTTTTCGTCTGCCGTGTTTTGTTTTGCAAATGTTGCAGGATATTTCAGTAGCATTTTCTTTTTTCTTCGGAGGCACAACTGCTTTATAAAACCTTTGGAGTCTTTTCTGTGTTTCCCATTCTGGCCTGGCTTCTTAAGCCAGTAGTCAGATTCAAAAGATCGCATCTTATTTGTTTCATCCGCCTGAGATTTGGACCCGTTGTAAACTTTATCAATTTAAATCATAACGTCTGAAGGATATATCATGCCGCTAAAAGCCTGCCTTTATCAGTGCTCTATGACCCCTTTGTCTGTTGTTGGACAAGAAATAATATGGGTTTCTAAGGTGAAAGACTTAGCTTCCTACCGGACTCGAACCCCACGGATTGTCTGTTGTTGAATAGTCAAATGTTTGCCTGTGTAAAAAAATCATCTTTCAATTTCCATAACAAATAGTTCCACTGGAAAACTGCTCACACGGCGGAAAATATGGATTGGCGTAAAGGCCTTCAGGATGAAAAAATCTTACTTTTCATGAGCTGGTCTTTCCTTCATCAAATAATTAAATTCAGATATATCCCCGTCAGCAATATCAGGCAGGTTTTTTTTCTGCTGGGTGTTTCCTGTATTATTTTGTTCAAAGATATCAGCAGATTTAAGGTGGAAAGTTTACAAAAGACATGAATTCTTTTGAAAAAATGTCTAGTACAGCATGACCAAAAGTGGAGGGACCGTATTTCCGAAGCCCCATTGTGTAAACTATTGTCCAATTACGGACAAGCTATTGTTCACTATTAGCCTGACAAAGGATTTAACTTTACGGTGTGCGTAAACTACATACATGTATTGTCCATTTGCGGGAAACCTATCGTTCACTATTAGCCTGACAAAGGATTTGGAAACTCTAATTTACGGGGGCTGTGTCAGGAACCTTTTCAGGAAGCTCTCTAACTTTACGGTGTGCGTAAACTATTGTCCATTTGCGAGCAACCTATTGTTTAGTTCAGCCTGACAGGGCGTACCCTTTAAGTTAGAGGGCTTTGTGAATAAGGGCTCAGAGCTGCACTTACTCAACAACCCTGACTCAAAAAAACTAAAACTGCACTGAAGCGTACAAGGATGACAATGAATGATGGAGTTGTCAGGATGCGAACTACGGACCTATATTTTATTTATTTCAATGTCGTAAAATTGAAATGCAACAAACATAATAAAACCTTTAACCACACTTAAACTCAGCCATATTATTATTTGGTAATATGCTGCTGTAAATTGAGAATGGGGCAATTTTCCATCAGAAATTTATTTAAATATGCAATATACTGCTTCAGTGACATCAGCTAAATTGCCACCCTTGCAGAGAAATCTCTTGTTAGAAATACATCTATTTACATTTGATGCGAAATGAACCATAATTTTTCAAACAGGCTCGTGGATTAAAATTTCTTTTTAAAAAAGTGTTGTGAAAATCCTTGTCATCAGCTAAATTTCCATTCTTGCAGAGAAATCTCTTGTTAAAGATAACATCTGTTTACATTTGATGCGAAGTGAATGTGAACCATGATTTTAAAACAAATTGATGGATTAAAATTTCTTTTAAAAAGTGCTGTGGAAATCCTTGTCATCAGCATATATTGACCAGATTAGTGCGAAATGGTCGATCGACTGAAAGACGTTCATCTTACATAATTAATCTTCGTCTAATTATGATGACAAATTAGTATTCCAGGGGGATGTGCGCTGGGACAATCAGTCATTTCAGAAATGATCAACACATCCGCTGGGTGCCGTATGTGTAAATCACAGAATGCATGCAACGAAACCATTCTGGAAAAGAATAGAAATTGGATTGAAATGGAAATTCTGTAGAGCATAAGGAAATTTTCGTTTTGCACACCTGGGAAAATTTTGCACTGGAAGATTTTTTCTGGCGTGCACTTTTGCAATTCTGTCTGTTTTACAAAAAAGATGGTTTAAAAAATGATGCAGACTTGGTAGCAGAGAAAAAGTTTGAGTTGGAGGTCCTCCTCTTGAAAAATACAATGCTAATCTAAGATGGGGCCAAAGATAATGTTGCTGCATCAAATAGAAGTGAAGAAGTTGGAATCAACTTTTTTATACGTCATACCGATTTGACCTGAAGAAAAAGAAGAAACTTGGAAGAAAGTCAGTGAATTTAAACTTACGGATTAAACCCCTTTCAAAAAGTGGAAACTGGAGAAATGTGCCTTGTATGCTAAATGTTGGTTTAAATTCAAAATAATACCTTCAGGAAATGTTTGAGTTGATTCCTTGCTTAGATTCAAACATCCATCTGACATTCTTTCAAGAACGATCCTAGATTCAAATACCCATCTAACTTTCTTTCAAGAAGAATGATGCTTAGCATGTTTATGTTCAAGGACCAACTGCCCTGCTGCAAATTCACCATGTCTCTATGGCAACCTAGCATTTGAACTAAGTCCACGGGGAAGTGGCATATTAGTGGGACTCTGCGTAGCCTGAGGATCGCACCAGACAAGCAATGTAATTATCAGGAAGATGCATCTGACAGAGAAGATTTTCCATTGATGGGAAAAATTACCAATGTACTGGGCTGTTATGCCATGAGGTATTTTGCAGCAGCATTGAGTTTTAAACAGGCAATTGTGAAGGATGGAATTCCTGTGAAAAAGGCTCAGTGACAATCACGCCAGGTAAACTAATATCATTTTTAATTTTATTCTTCAGAATTGCAGTGGCATCGAAGCTTGTTTGTTAGGGATATATAATTTGGTAAGTCAAATTCCTTTTTTAATTTTTCAAAATAGACCTACGTTCTGGTCTTCAGAAAAAAAATTCTAGGGGGTAACGTTTGGACATTTTCAATTCAAGGGGGGGGGGGGTTATTTTATCGTTTGGATACTTTTATTTTATGCCAAGACATTTTATCTTTGCGGAAGTCAAAATGGTGAAAATCCCAACAAAGACAGGATGCATTGAAAAGGCTTGCCGTGAAGAAGACATTTTATAAGTGGACTGAGATGAAACAACTAAATTTCGGGGTGGTCAAAAATAATTTGTTAATGAGTAATGAGAACGACCCAACAAAGCCAGGATGCACTGAAAGGACTTGTCTTGAAGAAGATATTAAGTGGACGAAGGTGAAACAACTAAATTTCGGGGTGGTCAAATCAAAAATAATTTCTTAAGGAGCAATGTTTTTGGCATGTCTGTCCAGTGCTTATTCCTCAGTCATTTATTACAGGACTCTGTTCCCCTATTGGTCGCATCATTCATTATAAAACTGTGAAATGCTTTCCTCAAATCGTTTTTCGTCAATTCTTTGGTGTTGATGTACAATACAAGAGTGACGCACACTGATGCAACTTTCTGAGATGCTGGTATACGTAACTGCATCCTTCATTCAAGAAGTCATTGTTAGTTTGACGGGAATCTGAGAACCATTACGCCTGAAAATTACCCATTATGGACCATTAGGAGAATAATTTTTATGTAATCACTGGAAGCTAACAACTCGTTATTCTGTAACGTAATGTAAGGTGTTACATGTTGAAGAATACCTCAGAGATCTCTTCATTTTAGGGTGTTTTTAGAAAGGGGTCTCACATCAAAATTTCACTCACGCTAAACCTCGGGTTGCCAAAAAGGAGTGTGAACAAGAGGGCAGTCAGCCACCATAGAGTCACCTCTCACAATAAGTACCAGCTCGGCCACTTTTTTCAACTCCCATTGCTTGTTTCCTGACAAGTAATCTGGCCAGTACTGGAAGTTGTTCTGAGAGGTGGTATGGATGGCCACAAATAGGTAGCCGACCTTTGCATGGTGGTCGACTACTCTATGGTTCACCTGATAATTTTCACTGTAAGTGCTACACGATATCATGGCTGTAGGTATCCAAAAATCTGAATCTTTTATACGATTCATATTTTCTTTCATCAGCTTAAAGAAGTTATGAATAAGGAATATTTTTTTCAGAATTGTAAGCATTACAACTACTTGTCGTTTTATACTAAAAAAGCGTTCTATAAAACTAGTTTTATATTAAAAAGTCTTCCTTTCCAGCAACAACCTTGACCCCTGTGATTTTCTCAGTCTATTAAGTTTCAATTTTCATTCTGCTCATCAAGCAGAACATTCCTACTTTGTAATTGATTGTGCCTTGCAGGCCAGGTGAAATACCTCTGCATAGCCACAACAGGTAGTTGAAATTCAACCTGAAATTCTCCAGCCCTGTGTGTACAATGCTTGGGAGTGTACATGTATGCGATACTTGTATGACTACACTCGTAGCTCGGAGCAGTACACACAGGGCTATTCGTATTCCTTGTTGACCTTGTTCAGCCTAAATTTTTGAAGCCTTCTTCACATATTGGAGTTCTTTTGAGACCACTTCAAGGACTGGCAAGTCACTACACAGTTCGTCAGTGCATTTGTCCTTTTGTCAGAAGAGCACGCATGTTGTACCGTGGATCGAACTTCTTGCTGTAGCCACATTTCTAGGTATGATTCTTATCAACGGTTTGTATGTTTGGCACATAAAATTTGCCACTCTTTTCTCATTTTCTGACCTAACTGAAAAAGTTCAGCTTTTAACTTATGATTGACAGATATCTGGGCCCATATGCATAAAACATCTCAAGTGAAAATTTTCCCGTCTTAATCTTTTGTTTGGAACAATAGTTTAAGGGAAATGTTTCACTTAAGATGTTTTATCATGCATACGGGCCCTGGGCCCATATTCATAAAACTACTTAAGTCTAAGTATGACACGTGGCCTTTTTTACCATGAAAATGACAGAGGGGCCATGATGGTTCACAGGAGGGCTGCCCAGCTACCAGGGCAATTTTCCAGACGAGCATCTTACTACACTCATCGACATAACACTAACACTGTATAAGACATTTTGTATGTTGTGTATTGATTCTGTACGTGCCTTTGTATGTGACTATGTATCTTAGATGGCTGTACACACATTTAAGATCTTCTCTAGAGACTCCCTTGAACTCCCGTTCATCTCATCGATAGCTTCTAATGTAGGCTACATTTGCATAAAAGGACCACCAGTCAATATTCTGAGAGTATTGTATTGTGGGTTAACTTGTAGCTTCTGAGAGTGTAAAGATCAAGGTGAAAATACATTATGGCAGAACAATTTCTTTTCCTTCAGTTGCTCAGAACCTGAAAATAAACAGCAGGCTAATATCTGCTGCACAGCGTCAAAATGTTCATTCAATATTTGGGGAAATGGAGATTTAGGCACGACAGACCCACATGCTTACCTGTCATGCCTGTACATGAGGATGCAGAAAATTTGATGAGAAATTTAACCGTACAGCAGGTATAAGCGACATTAACAAAAGGGGCTGGAAACTTATGGGATGCAGCACAGAGGCCAGTTTTGTGCTCTTCTTATCATCCACTAACTTGACCTTACAATAGGACTTTCACAGTCCGTTAATTTTAGGCCCATTTGGCCACACAATACATGAGGGTGACAAAAGACACAGCTTTTCTCGATGGATCACTCTCTACTGGTTTATCCCTAAAATTTCCAGCCCTTTGCTTTATACATTTGCCATTACACTGTATTCAACTGCAGCTATTCTCATTTGAATGGTTTAGACTGCCTTTACACAGAAGTATACGGTATACGAAAATGCCGGTTAACAATGGCTTCATGGCCGTAAATCCATTTGAAGCCTTTGTTAACCGGCATTTTCGTATACCGTATACTTCTAATATGTAAAGGAAGTCTTAAGGGGTAAGCAGTGATGTTATTCCTGGTCAACTTCCAGGTCAGTTACACTAATTGAAGCCTTTGGCAGTCTGCCCGAGGTTAGAGACTGTGGTACATAAAATTGTTCCAACCATTCAATAGAATAGCTGCCCTTTGTTTCTTGAGATTATCATAGACTCCACATACCAACCTTCTCCGACCAGCGAATCAAACCAAGGACAGCAAACATGAGGCTAATTCTCCGATGGCATTTAATGAACCAGTGAAGCTTGGTTCGTGCTAATGCATTCTGGGAGCGAGCACGGCAATCAATCATGATTAGTTCGATGGTGGTATCGGCACGGGAACATACAAGGCGGATGCGAGGGATTATTGCGTAGAAAAACCGTGACATTTTGTTTCAGCTGTAGTTTGTTGTAATCTTATGTGGTTTGACACCAGCTTATGCTTACATGGGACAGGTCAACTTAGCATGGAATTCCAAAAGACATTGGTGTACTTTTCACTGCATATAATCTGTATATTATTCCAGCTTGACTAAGATGCTATCAACTCTGAATGAACAAGGATGTTGCAGGCAACAGTGTTTAAAATTTGGATCTGGTGGGGATTTCGTTCGAAAAGATTGCAGCCTGAAGAAATTAGTTCGCGTTCATTTTCATTTTCCAAGTTGCGGGGTCAGGATGTGAAGGCGAAAGCACTTTTGATAAAGAATTGGAATTTAAAGAGACAAACCATCATAAAAACGGTCCCCCTTCCAGTTCGGTTTTTGAAGGGATCTTTGCGAGTTGAATGACTC
>NMRB01000823.1:6141-26092 GCA_002633025.1 Notospermus geniculatus | reverse complement strand
TGACAGCCATGATTGTGCCTTAGTCAATGGACTTCAGTCATGATTGTTTCGGGTGTGACCTCTACGACCTTTGTCAACTCTGCATCTCTAGTCTACTTTGACTGCTTTTTGGGAAGGGGGCTATCTACAGAGAATTGTCAGATAGTCTTGAATATGAGCTGTCAGCGAGTTGACCAATAGGTGTCCCTACGGTCCAATTCAATGCATATAGCGGACCCAGTCAATATTGATCGAGCAGCAGTCACGTATATTTTCCTTTACATTGGTCCGCTAGAACTTTGCTGCCATCTGTTGGCAATATGCACGGCTGACTGCTCCTATTAAAATGCAGGCTTCAAGCTTAGAATGACATGCATATCAACATGGCTTTTCTTTCCTCAAGGATTCAAATTCATTTTCCATAATCCCCTACTTATACTAGTTCACTGCCTACGTAAGTTGCTTACACAAAGTAGAAACGGTTTCCATTTTGTCAGTGGAATGAATTCCATTAAAAAAGTCAAATTGGCACTACCTTTCCTTTCAAGTTGTGTCTCCGCGGAAGACACATCTGTCATAAGCACCTCAAAAAAACTTTAATACAAAAAGTCTGCAGCTTCAGTTCCTGGAATAAGCTTTTTAATTTTCCACATGAATGGGTAGCTGGGTCATTGGACAACTAATGGGATTGGTGTGTCTAATGAAAGCACTTTTGCATCTTTACCATTGGACCGTGAAACGGTACTTTTTTCAGTTGCAGAATCTGACTGTAAGTCGCAGAAAACTGAGTTATTTAGGTTCATTGTTAGAGGTATAAAAGTGTTTGTTAGAGGTATAAAAGTGCAATAACACAAGTTTCTGTTAGAAAGAGAACTTTCCTTTATGTGCGTTGTACTTAAAGTGATTCTACTGGCAAAGCCTTTCCAGAACATCTGCAACCCTTGAATCAAACGCCCTCAAATTTCCCTGAATGATCGCAGGTGTAATCAGGTCTAATCATGGTAAAATCCTTCTTTATACGTAGAGTTGAAATTGATTGGATGATGGTTTTGATTTCAACGTTCTGATATTTCAAAGGCCCAACAATAATCACTGAGACAGATTCTTGATATCAATTTCAGGCAGATTACAGTCAATAGCAGGGACAAATAATCCCACTCTTTTCTCCAGGCTTTTCTTCTGTAGCTAGTCTCATGATCCACATTGTTGTGAAATCATGATGTACCAGTGTATCAGTTTCATGAATAGACTTTGAAGTATTGATGAACACAATACTCACTTTTCACCATATCATGATTTAGAAGAGTGCATCATGATCCCTTAGTGTCATACATCTTGAATATTATACACTAGAATATTACAGTGCATCATCATGCACAACTTTAAAGTACTAATACCGGCTTCCGTTCTTTGTAGTAGGCCTATTGATCTCCACGTCATCTCAGTGTCAATTTCATTATCACCTTATCACAATGTTCCCTTTCTTACGAAACACATTGCATCCCAGTATATGAAAGGAGAGTGTGGGGAAGAAACAACACACACGGAGTCCCAGCCTTACTCTCCTAATTGATACCGTGGAGATGGGTGAGCTTATTGTCCGGCCACAATTCCATCGGGATTCTGGCTCCCCTTTCAGTCGCCAAACTTCTATCAGGATAATTAAGTGAAAGATGTACAGGTTGTCTTGATCTTCGGTAGGGAAACAACTAGCATTGTTTGTAGGTGAAAGTAGCGTTAGTCAAAGTCGACAGTCGTATTGTTATGCAGAGAAAGGAGTATTAGCTAATGATAGTGCATTATATTCTTAGGAAGTATCATCATTCTTATGGAGAAATGTATCAGTAGGAAATGAAGGTATCATGTTGCTGAGAAGGATTGGTCACCTTTCTCTTATTTCTTCTTAGCATAAGCGGGCTATACCAAATCCTAAGGGAAGAAGGTCATGTACTGGTTTTGTTAATGAAAAACTGTCATTTTTTGTTCAGATTCTACGGATTATGTGTCATCATTCGTAGGAGAGTTTGTTTACCATTCAGATGATTGAAACAACAGTAGGAAATTAGCATTATTGTTAAGATAGGCATAATTTTCCCTGGAAAACGTCCAACATCCAATATTGCTTGTTCAACAAATATGTATGTCACTGTCGGTGGCAATGATTAGGCCAGATTAGGGAGGCTCAGGTAATTCACCAATGGGAGATAGGCCTATGTGTTGCTGTTGATTGGTGTGTTGAATGAATTTGTTGAACTGACTTCGGTTACATGTATAGATGCTAGTTAGTGTTAGTCCGAGTGGCAGGAAGTCAGTTGATTAGGCTGATACTGGACCTTGTCTTGAGTATGCTATTCTGTCTGCCTTTCATGGAATTTCTGCACGGATACACAGGGAAATGACAGCAGTTCCTGAAAAGGATTTCTGTTGGATTACCGCAACATCAGTGCAAGAATAAATTTTGTCGTAGCCCTCCATCAGTGGATGATTGCTGGTAGTTTTATACAGGTATCAGCAGTTGTACCACTGATGTGGGGACATTGACACAGGCAACTGGAGATTATGTGGACCATGTGCAAACAAGGAACCCACCAAAGAGGAAGAGTCAAAGATGAATGCTAATGCATGGATCGAACCTCAATGCAGACAAGGCGAAGAAGAAATAGTAACTCAAATTGGATCTGCAGCTCGTGTGATGGTGAAGACAGACAGCAAACTATTGGTAGTGCAGTAGGGAATGAGTCAATATGCAGCATTTTTTACTCTTCAGAGTAAATAAGGAAGAGAGAGTGTTCACATAGAGATTGGTTTAGGAAACCGAGTCGCAAGGATGAGCATGGTGCATGGCTTCCCTGCTGAAGAAATAAACTGACTATTGGGTCTAGGATGTCGTATGAGATTCTTTTTTAGGTCATATACTTTAGGAAGTGCAGCTAGAGTAACATTGCATCATGCTGTCAAGTTGTGTCACCAACAGTCAGCCAGGATTACTGCATGTACATGTATTCTTTCCTGTAGTTGAGGATGTTGAAGTCCTAGAAATCAAAATTGAACGAAGTTTTAGGTAATATGTTGGAAACCTAAGGGTAGAGGAAGTAGAAGGTACATGTAGGTGAATGGTGCAAAATATTCCAGCTTGTGGCTGATAGGGTAGTTTCAGAGGTAGGCCTTCATGAAGGCAAAATGATTAAATAGTGATAGTCCATTCAATGCGAAAACTGTAGGTAGTGGTGAATTAAGCTAATGATAGAAGTGATTACAGTTGAGTTAGTTTCGGTCAAAAGTTTCTGTAACTGATAACTAGATAACTGATAACTATTTCGTAGAGCTAGCATACCTGAAAGATACAAATGTTTGTTACAATTTTTTCTATGTGTCTAGCTGTCTACGTCTATTTCTTTTCTAATCCTATACATTGTATATTTTTTGAAGATGAACTTATGCAAAATTCAAAGATCCCAACGTTCCAGCATTTCTTTCTAATCTTACATGTTTGCACAGCGAGACAGGGGAGGAAACTCTGTTACTCAAATTAATCTCTCTTTTTTCTGTTTTATTTTTAGGAACTCGTCAGTGCAGATGGGAGTCCCAAGATCAAGTCGTGTACCATTCCACAGCTGTCCAAGCCGTCAGTTTACCATGAGGTAAGTTCTAAATGATAAACCCCAATCATGCCAATACCTCCTCCCCAAAGATCTGAGGAAGGACATACATGTACCTGTTGCTGGGAGGTTGAATGCAACAACTGACATTGATTTGAAGTCGCACAGTAATTTTCCATTTGAGCAATTCAAGAGGGTAGTACAATGAACGTTTCAAAAGTGTGCGCCATGAACTAAAAATAAGGGCAAGAGAAAAATAAGCACACAATGTATGTGTGGATTTATATTTGTTATGGGTAATTAAATGTCCTTTCCCAACTATAAATAAGTTCCAAGACCATTATCCATTGTGTTGGAGAAGGAGTGGCATTACGATTGTTAGCATAAACTATTTTAGCATGGCATGCACGAAGTTATTTGTGAAATCTCTGCAGTCTCTCTTACTGGTTCATGTCATACTGTGTGATGACCTATTCAAAAGGCTCCTTCTAATGCCCACCGTACAGGGTGGGCATATTCTATCATGAAATGTTCTCAGTGTGCTCAGTAAAGGCTTACATATTGGTATTACAAGGTGTAGGCCCTATTACAATAGTGAGCTTTTGCAAGCGCCCGGTTAGGCCCTACGATGACGTTTATCTATTGTGTGGGTATACCCAAACAATAGATAAACGTTGTCGTATGGCCTAACCGGGCGCTTGCGAAAGCTCACTAATTTCAACAGTGTCACTGCCATTTTCACATTTGTCTTATCTACGGATATGAAATCTAGTCTAATAGAATAAACACCATTAGGTCAATTAATACAAACTTCCAATAAAGATGGTGGCCTACTGGTATTATCCCACATCCGGCGTTGTGGCCATTTGTCCAAGCATGATGTAACACTACCAAAATATCCTCTCAGATAATTATTTAACCTAACTTTTGTCCCCATAGCCCGCTTGACCAGCTAGCCTGTCAGTCGCTATTAGGCCACATAAAAAAAATTACTTGTTTCTCATCAGCGGCCGGACGGATTTTTCGTGCCGGGTGGATATTTTTTTATATTTTATATTTTCAAAATATAAATTATAAATGGGCCGGCCTGACAAAATAAACACAGCTGAATAAATATTTGTATTTTCAAAGATAAAAAACACTCATTTTCCAGGGCAGCATGATGTGTAAAAAGTCACTTCTGGCAACCTGACACTGACAGGTTGTAAACAGTTGTGACAGGCCTGAATTTGCCACGTGTGTGTGGTCTCCCTATTCCCGGGCCGACCTTCATAACCCCGAACTGTGGTAACTTTGATGTACATTTTCTTCAAAAGGAAAATTATAAATTGCCCTGGTCTATCTTTCTCCATAAAATTCCTAGAAATCTAAATATAAAATATGAAATATAAATTGCCCTGACGGACCTTACCTTCACCAATGTTCTGATGAGAAACAAGTTATTTATTTTATGTGGCCTTAAATGGTGTTTAGCTTCTGACATCATATGGTGAGACCTGTTAAACTGCCATCTTTGTTGGAAAGGTCTGTAAAGTGTTTTTCACATTGAACTGGCCAAAGGTACTTAGTTGAACTCAGGAATGTGACCAGATCACATTTACCAACAGGTAGTGGTGTTGCACAACACTGACTTGAAAACAGATTATAGCTCTTTCATGGTGTCAGCCAAAGCTGGTCAGCCATGACACTGGCTGCGGAGGGTTGTGTAACATTATTATTTGTGATCATGCCATTACAGTTTTGTGACAAGAGGTCAGCCAAGTACCTTTGGCCAGTTCAATGTGAAAAACACTTTACCAAGTTGACACTAAGAAATGCAAACCTCACTTTCCTTGGTTCGTTTCACAATAGGAGCTGTCAGCGAGTTGACCACTAGGTGTCACTATGGTCCAATTCAATGCATCTAGCGGACCCAGTCATTATCGATCGAGCAGCAATCACGTAGATTTTCCTGTACATTGGTCTGCTAAGACTTTGCTGCCATCTGTTGGCAATATGCGCGGCTGACTGCTCCTATTCGTTTTACCATTCACAGGGTTACTATTACAATAGTTGTGCTAGCATCCGTTCTCGTCGCAGATCGTCAAATTTTAAGGTACCACTGTTTGCTGTCAATGGGAGTATAACACCTAACCAATTCTCTTCTAGCGAGTGATTAATAGGTCGAGTGCATAAAATTGTTACCAATTTATTGGGATCTGGTCTCGCTTCGATATTTCTCTGACTTGTCTGTCAGGGTAAATGTAGACGGTCCTTTTTGCCCTGGTCATCTGTATGTAAGCAAGTCAAAAACTCCTAAATATGATTTCTCATTTATGATTTGCTGTAAAGAATGCCTACTGCAATGAAAATCTGGTTTTAGGGTTGCAAGCTTAAAGGTAGAAGGCTAGGTTGTGGCCAACTTGTGGTTGCTTTAGCATTAGATAGGTTGTGTGTCCTGGACAATTTGCAATGGCATACATGTATCTTTTTAAGCACCTCAGGAACTTGATATCAGGTGTATGGTTACATCACCACCTGGTACCGCATCAAACCCCATTGCCCCCTATGTAATTCTTCATTTTCCTCGTAGAGGGCCATGCTCAGGTTCTTTTTAAATTTTAAATGAACTACCGGTACTTGCTTTTAATTGTGAAAGATTGGGAGGAACTAGCAAATATTATGTTATTTATGTGACTTGATTTGAGTCAAAGTCATGCAAAATGCAAATTCCACCTGATATAGCTATGTAACTATGATTATGAACCTTTCGAACCACACCCAGTTTATTAAGTTTGAGTTGCAAAAATCGATTATGGCCGCGGGATATCAAGCTTTGACATCCAGATCGTTTTGATCTCTTCCAATTGGCTGTTCTCAATCTGTATGCGTCGTTTGACAAATGACTGCCTCGGATTTCAATCCTGCGCAGGGCTTTGTCGCCAGGGATAATAGCATTAGCCCTCGGGCACACAGAAGCGGAATATGGACATGTCGCATGGGAAATAATTGGACCAGAGCTCTACTGTTTTTCCTGATAATTAGTGTTGGGTTCTTTTATGTCCGTAGCGCCAGGGAGCTGAAGTACCTGATTTTTATTACATCTAGCAGACAACCCGCTCTGAAAATGGACTGAGCCACTTTTAACCCCTTCTTTTCTTATCTGTAGACTTTCCAACAAAGATGGTGGCCTACAGTTCTCCAACATGACGTCGTGCATGATATAACACTACCTAATGCATCCTCTCTGACAATTATTTTACCAAAACTTTGTACGCAGCCGCGCTTGACCAGCTTAGTACGCCAGTGGTCAAACCTGTGCCCATTTTTTAGCAATAATTCAAGGACCCTAGCTCTTTGATTAAGTTGTCAGCAGGCCATCACCACAGCTCTGGTTCATTGTAATAATGTACATGTAGTGATAGTTGAAAATAGAACATTGGACTAAAATGGGATATCAAAAATAAATGCTGGGTATCATATTCAAAATACAACCTGTCATTTCAAATCTGAGACCAGTACTTTCGTGATTTTGTTACCGGATATTTTGAAAAATGAAAGAGTACTCTCGGTGGTATTGTTTTACACAATGGCAGTAGGTTTTTTATAGAAAATATGGATTATAAGGTCTCTGCCACAAAGGATTTTATTTTGATTTTATGAGCATGATAACATAAGGCTTAGATATCTTTTTTGAAATACTCTGAGAATTAAACAGACCCTATGCAGGGGTGGATCCAGAGGGGGACGCCCCGGGCGCTCGCCGCCCCCTTTTGACCAAAAATTTGAAAAAATCAACAGTGAAATTTGGAGTAAATCATCGAAATTCACCGCAGATTTTAATGTTTCTAGCACGGGGTGCCCCTCTTTTCCCAAATCCGGGATCTGCCCCTGCCCTATGTTTATGTCAGTGCACATGCCTGAATTAAAAATTGTTTGGGGTGAGTTTTCTAGTGCCTGTCATAACCTCCAGACACACAGAGGTACATTTATTATGTTCAAGAATTAGTTGGTGTTCATAGTCCCACCAGGAGGCCACTGCAGCGAGGTGCCAATATGGAACCATCTTTTCCATTTTTCACATCTTTTCGATGCGAGGTCTGTTCAAGCCTTATCAGAAGGCTAAAAGTGAAATGTCACCAGAATAAAAATAATCTGAAGTTAAGTATATTTTGTACAGTAGCCCGCCGCATATACATCCTTTGCCATTTGTGGGCTGGTATTATTTTTACACTCCAAGAGCATCAAAAGTACGAGGTACACAATACAAATCTTATTTTTCTCAGGTAAACCTGCCGCTAATGTGAATATCTTAGAAGGAAAAGCCATTAGGATATTACACCTTTATCCAATGCATTATTCCACATCTTGGCTAAGGACAATGCCAGCAACAAAGACCACGCGCTAAACCCTGGGTATATCTCTTGAGAATAAAGTGTCAAAAACCTCCTGGCATTTGCTAAAACATGATAATAAAGAAAAACAAACTTCTTCTCTTTCTCATGAATATATATGATGTAACGTTTGTCTCGCCGTGGGGCACAACTGGAATTGAAAGATACACATTTTCTTTTTTAAGATGTTGAACTCCTCATTAGCGTGACATGCTACCTTCATTGTGGTGTGCATTTGAGTCCTAGCACAATTCTAAAATTGTCATTCTGATGACAATGTGTGCTGTTTTTAACGAACAAAGGCGGGTGTCGTGACTAACTGCGGAATGGTTGGTTCATCATGATATTAGAGCATTAGATGATGAGATTCCTACATAAAATCAAGATGCACAATTCTTTTTAGACTTCACGACTGCGTGTCAGTTCTTTCTTAGCCATTGTCATCCAGCGACATGTCTTGTTAACCCATTTAGGTCAGTACTGGACACAGCATGGCTTTGCCGTGGTCGTATGACTTGATCTGCTGAATGTAGAGTAAACTGAAGACAAATTGGATTGGACATGTTGGAGACACACCCGAAGCGAAATTATTTAGACTTAAAGTGACCAGTATATATTAAAACATTTTGTCCACGTAGTGGGCGTATTCGAATCCTCGTTCTTGACCACACTCGTGCTGACCCAGTTCATGTAGATGTTGATCAACTCGAGAACGGCAGTCTCGAACGCCGAGAACGCAACCCGTGTCGGGCCAAGAATGTGTTCTCCTCACTCCGCACTCAGGTTGAGAAGAACATGTTCTTGGCCCGACTCGAGTTGCGTTCTCGGCGTTCGAGACTGCCGTTCTCGAGTTGAGTCAACAACTACACGAACTAGGTCAGCACGAGTGGTCAAGAACGGGGATTCGAATACGCCCAGTAAGAGCTAAAAAAGTTGATTCCTGCATACAGATCTTCAGTGTCTCAATGAGGGTCGATATGTTGGATTTTTTATCACATTTTATGTTTTCAATCAAGGTATCTATTGACTTTGACTAAGTGACAACAGCAAGCCCTGTTGACAAATCATGACCAAGTCTATTGCTCATCTTGCACAACTGTGAATAGCATTGCCTAAAAAGATTAATTTTGTTTTTTCATTCTTCTCTTTTCAGCCATACAGCTCAGCGCCACTGTCACTCACCGAGTCAGCGCTCTCCAGACATGACCAATCCGAGACCCAAATTATCACGCATGGGCCGTTCACTCATATCGAACGGATGAAATCATCCAACCGGTTGACAGTCCTGACGTACGTGCTAAACTGTTACAACGCAAGCATCGCAAAGTTGTCAGTAAATTCTCATCAAACGCTGTGTAGCGTCATCAGCAGGTAAGCAGATCATACCCATTATTTGAGATTGAGAGGGGTTTAAAAGAGGCTGTCTCGTGAGTCCACTCCAATTCAAATATTAGGATGTAACACTTTTTGTTCGTGGGCTGTCGGAGTTTCCAAACACATAAATATTTTTTACTTTTTATACTCTCCCTTATCAAGCTTATTAAAAGTTGTACATGTATATGTACAGGAATAGGAAATTAATGCGATGTTGTTTATCAATCACTTTCTTTGATCAAAAGTGTTACATCTTTCAGGTGCGGATCCAGGAGGCATCCGGGCATGTGCCTCCCCTTTTCGCTAACAAATCTGTAAAGTCGACAGTGAAATTTTGGAATTTGACGCAAATTTCAATGTTCTTAGCATAGGGTGCCCCCTCTTTTCCCAAATCCTGGATCTGTCCTTGTCTTTATACAAATTCCATGTTTTTAGAGGGCCGCTGAAAATTGGACTTGTTGTCTCGCCCCGTTTCCTTTAAACTGTCTCCACCCGTGACATATTCTGCAGCACCTCAGCAGAAGTGATCAACCGTTGCATAAAATGTTTGATTATGCGCATGAATGGGCTCATCTATGCACGCATACAACCCTAAGATTCCTATTATTAAATCATCAATGCAGAGAATCGCAACCAGCTGCGCAGCTCACAGTCACCATGGTGATGACCCGGACCAAAATGGATGTGAAGGGATGGATTTTGTTTGTGGCCGCATAATTTACTGTGATATTTCTATACCCTGATTGTCCGAGTGGCGCGGATATAGTGAATGCCGGAGTTATGGACTGTTACAATTTTCATGTCGGTCAGTTTGGTTTGACATTCACAGCAAATGCAACGTAATTGAATGAAGGCTGGATTCCAAGTGGAGAGATGTAAGAAATGACCTTCAGTTGGTTTCATACCACTCGACAGAACAGGAAGGCGCAAGCTGTCCTAAAGCAGGACTTTTGCCAACAAAAATGTCTGATGGCATCATCCCTCCAGGATATTGCCATATATTGCTTCTGGAAGCTGGGATCTTGCTACGAAGAGACATTTTCCCCAGAAGGTCGCACCCGCCGTTTCCCACTGAATGTGGACTGAACGTGAGAGTCCTCATAGCCAAGTGGTTATCACGTCAGCGTATCAAGCAGCAGGTCCCTGGTTTGAATCCAGTCCTGGCCAAAAGCCATTGTGCCTCATACTTTGTACCTTTGCAAGGGCAAGTAAAAATCCCCATCCAAGTAAAGAACATGAGTCGAAGCTTGAGATGGCTTCTTCCATAAAACCAGGGCCAATAATGCTTTGGCTTCGGCCCTGATGGAAAAATTTAAAACAATGTGGACAAATTTTCCCGACATTGCACATTTACCATTGCGATAGCTGCACCAGTATACTCACACGGAGTCTGAATCACTGCTTCGCTTCCTTGAACAGGTGATAAAAAAGAATTGCTGTCATTGATTTTGTAAGAGATTGTTCACTACTGGTAGAGAAGGCACTTTCTCATAAACAAACATACAGCGTAGCACACTTGGGGAGTGTTTGGTGATTTTAATCTCACAATGGATGTGAGCATTCATCAGTCAGAGAAAACTGTCATCCAGCAGTTTTGGGGGGGGGGGTTGGCTGATTTTAATCTCTGAAGTGAAGTGGGTGTTCATTTGGAGAGATTTAACTCATTCAATTCCATCATCTGCATCTGGCATGTTTAATGAGTATGTGAAGCAACATGACTAATTTCAATGAATTCTAAATAATGCTATGTATTTCTTGAAACGAACAACCAGCCGTTTTCAAAGACTCAATTTTCAATAAACCTTCCCATCTGCTGATGTTTTTTAAGAGAAATGTCATCTAATTCCAACAAGACACTGTTTTCATGGAACACTTGCTCAGCCAGCTGTTCCTAAGTAAATGAAATTTATCCAGAGTTTGCTGACTTGACTGTCTGCAATTCTCATAGCTGTCTGGTGTATGTATGGTACATGGAGTGGAAATACCCAACAAGCAGGACATGCAGGACGGGCCTTCAGAGGCTAGTGGTTATCACGTCCGCTCGGCAAGCCGCAGGTCACGGGTTGGAACCCCACGCCATGCGGGATGAATCATCCCTGGCTCTTCAGTCTGTAGCATGGGATATTTAAGCCATGATGCCTTGTACCTTGTCCCTTTGCAAGGGCAAGTAAAAGATCCCATCCAAGTGAGGAACAAGAGTAGATTGAGATGGCCGTCCGTATTTTCCAGGGAATGCTATGGCTTCGTCCCTAATGGAAAAATCAAATACAAATTCCCAGCAAATTGAAAATGGGGTGCCTCTGATTCATACAGAATGGTGGCTAATAACGCCAGTTGATTCATCCATTGAAGTCAATGAAACACCCAATTGTAAGACCAGTCAACAATTTACTCGCACCATTTAATATTTCAAAGTATCATTAGTAGATATAAGGTGTGTAATTATAGGCTAATGCTATCCCAGACCAAGCGGACATGAGTAAGGATGGTTTTGAACTAATTAGTGAAGCCAGGCTATTTCAAGTCGCTAATTAATTAACAGGATGATGAGGTCATCTCGTTATCATGGGATTGATTTTCAGGTANTTGTCGGAAACGAGACATTTCTTTTGACTTGCATTTGTATTCTTGTGCATGAAAGGGAACTTGGTCGGTATGATGATCACAATGCTAATTGGCATGTTGACGTGCTAATGGGCCATCAATATCACCACAGTGGCATATTCAATAACATTTTCTTTTCTTTAGGTGGTCATATATATTAGTAATCTTCTGTACGATCTCTGCCTTTTGATAAATATGCCAAAATTCGCATAAGAGGGCCCACCCTCGCTCCACCACCTTTAGCATAAAATCCAAATGATTCTTCTTCCATCTTCTTCTTCATCATTCTTCTTCTTCATCTTATTCTTCATCTTCTTCTTCATCCTCTTCTTCATCCTCTTCTTCATCATTCCTCCAACTTATGTCATTTCTTTCAATTTCAGGTACAATACTCATCCAAGAATGGGTATCCTTGCCTTGGAGGCGATCCACCAGAGGGCCTCCTATGAACTTCTATCTGATGTGTTGCTGGTAAGGAGACATTTGTTTGCAGTTGTGTAGTATCCTCACCGCAGCACAGTGATGAAGGCTCATTGCCTTCCATTTGCTGTGCTTATCGTCCAAGGGTGGTTTCCTAATTGTGGGTTCATCACAACACACTTGGTATTTCTATTGACAGTTTCTTGGCGTTTAGTTGATTGTCGTCTTGGTGATGTTTCCAAGGGTTGCATTCTGTTGGCAAGCCAACTAGTGGTACATGTGGTTAAGCCAAGGGCAAAGGCTTGGAAATGCATTGGTCTGGTAATCTTTCCAAGGGTGATTTGTTCGCATCAAAATGCTTGTTCCAATGGGCTTTTCTGATTTCCCATAGAAAATCTACATGTACCCAGGATATTATGATGCGCATGACTAGAAATGCAAATGTTGGAGCCTCAGTGGTTTAGTGGTTTGGGACTCCGAAAAGTCAGACTATGACACCTCTACTGTTTCACACGGATACCTAAAACATCCAAATAGACTGACATTCTTTGATTCAACACAGGATCTGTAAATGCCACCATTCAAGGACCTCTACTGTTGTTGATATCAGACTATAAACCCAAACTTTTAACTGAAAGTGTTAACCAGTGATATTCAGGGATGCTTTTGATTAAATAGAAGAGCTATCTGATTTCCTCAATGTGATTTCCCGGGGGAAAGCAACGAATGTGAACAGCGCTTGTCCTTGATCATCTGAGTGACAGGAAGGTTTATCTACGCCGTACACGGCTCCCTGCCAACTCGGTGATCTATTGATTTCCCACAGTGCTTTAACCCTTCAGACAAGTCACGTATTTGCTGTCTGCAAAAGATAACTCTTAGGCTGTAAATGTCGCTTTGTGTGGATGCGACTGTACTGAACATCGTTTGTGAATTCTCGGCACTACAATTTGCATATCTTTACCTGTTTCCTAGGTGACAAACGCAATCCACAACTCGATGCACTCCAGTCCTGGTGGTGAACCAACAGATGGACCAATGGGTATCAACGTAGCAATATCACCATCGACAACGACGACAGCGTTTCCCAAAGCAGCCATCACGAACGCATCATTTAGAGCAAGGAAGCTACCAGGTTTGTACGCAATTCCTTTTCAAACTGAGGAGAGGGGAAGAAATGTTTGTCCAAATTTGCAGTCACAAGATTCCCTATTTTTCAACAAAAAGTGTGAACTGGCAACACAGGAACAGGTACAGAGCCAAGGTGGACAGGCACCATGAAAAATTGTAACCTGTCAGATTTTGGAGGTCGCATGATTAAGGGATGAATTTCTGGTTTCTGAGTAGCTGACAGAAGAGATGAAGACCATTTTCCCTGGTACCTTGTACCCTGAGGCAAAAATAGCTTCAACAATCCTGATGTGGACATGCTTCATAATCCTGGCAGGTGGGAAAATATCCTCAGATTCTGTGACGATGTAGGGAGCAAGTGCTAACCTACTTTATTTTCCCAATTTTCAGACGATATCCCAATTGTGGCTGATGATGGAGAAGAGAGTTACGCCAATAATGTGCCGCCACCTGTGGTTACAAATGATGATGTATTTGAATCAGCGACGCCAAGCGAACGAACCATTGGTTCCAAAGTTGAAATCACAGAAAGGCCAAAGTCAACATCAGGTCCGAAAATCAGTATCAAGTCTGTTTTGAAGAAGACGGAGAAATCGAAAAGGAGAGATTCCGACTCTAAACCACATGTGACATTAAACATGGCGGTCAATGGCGACTCGGAGCCCGAGAAGAAAAAATTATCTGTGTCGATAATTCAGGGTCAGGTCAAGACACATATCGATAATGTAGAACTGAAATCGTATACAAAAACCAGTGAGGTTGCTTGGTCACGATCTGAATCAGACGATGAGGATGACGATGTAGCAAATCGTTCCATGACGTCATCGTCATCGGGACATTTTCGTGGGTTTAGGCAAAACAGTGCTGCTTTGAATACTGAGGTATAACACACAGTATTCAGGGTGTAAATCTCACCTTTAAATACACATTGGCCTTCATGAAGAAAAGAAACACGTAGATTTATAAACCAGATACAAAGTTAATCTTTTGAGGAAACGAGGGCAAGAAATACAACTACAGTTGACAGGGGAGCACTCGGGAGGAAAGGGGGGGGGGGGGGAGAGAATTTTCATTGTCTGCAAAATGTTTTAAATGATGCTACCCCAAGGATAATTTGCAAAAGATTTTCTGTGTTTTGGGGACATGCAGTTAACTTCTGTCACGACAGATTAAGGAAAAGTTGTATATCGGTAGATCAGCCCGATTTTGAAATAGTCCACGCTTAAATTGCCTTGAATTTTAATCCCACGTTGCAAGCAAAACCAAGCGACCTGATTTTGGCGGCTGATGACTAATCATGTTTATCTGTGATTCAAAATTAACCAATCATGTTCCTGAAGTGATCATGTGATATATTCTCATTAAATAATCTCTAACTCATCTCAAGTAGCCCTTCACATACCTGTAATTCAAGAAAACTGTTACATTTCTTTCATTGTTTGCTCAATCTGGAGCCCCAAGGCATGGACAAAAATGGCTTTTTTCTGGTCTTGCGGAAGCCATCCTCCCACAGCAGGGCGTTGGTCTCGTTCCTCTTCATACACTCCACACAGTGTGTGAGTGGATGAAGAGCGAGGTGAAAACCCCTGCTGTGGGAGGATGTGCTGAAGCATGAAACTTTTTCCCAAATTTTTGGTAGAAAGGTCATTCATTTTCACCAACTGGGCCAAAAGTGTGCCCATCCGATATTTTTCTAAATTTTGGTTTCAGCGACAAAAAATAAGTATGACTTGGGAGTACATGTACATGCAAAGTTTCAGCTGGGATAGCAGTGATGTTAATATCATCATGAGAGCATATCTCGTAAAGCCCTCGGCTGATACTTGGCACGATATAAGTTCTATTACATTCTGGCACATTCTAACTTATTGCTAATGCACACTATAAATATAAAATCCACAAGACATTGTATTACTTTATATTTCATTTCAACGTCTTGATAAAATTCACAACTGTGTCTGCAAGTTAAAAAGTTAATTAAAATCGGTTGTGACTTGTGAAAACTGTGATGTAGTGTAAAGCCATCTGCAGGAATTCGTTCGAAAAATTGAGGACGGTTGATTTCTCGTGGGATTGTGAATGATTCCTGCAGCTTGAAAATTTAACCAGACTCCGTCAAATTTTCTAATTGTGGTCGGTTTCCATGGCAATATTGATCATTCAATTCCATGGTGACACCGTTTTTATAATCGCGACCTGACGTCTTCACCAAATAAGATCAGTTGCGGTGCAGGGGCACATATACTCGCACTATCGAGATGTTAGTCAGGTCGATTGGGAATGTCAGTCATATTTTTTGCAATCAATAGGATACATGCCATCTATTGAACGTGCATGTCGCAGTCGTCACTGCCATTTTCCTGCACCATTGCGAAGGCGTCAACAGGAATTGCACTGTGTGTTTATCTATCTCTCTATGACAACTGATCAGTTCACACAACTTCTAAAAAATTTCAATAGTTTTTTTATTCCCCCTTTTCTTTCATTACCCAATGCTTATGATTTCAGTATCATTCATTATTTTCTCTCAATTTGTTACCGTACACACTATGGCAATAATTTCTCCTCATTAAATCATTATTTAAGAAAAGAGTTGGATAATTTTCTTTTTTCTTCCCTTTCTCTTTGTTCATTGTAGAATTTCTATACGTTCCTACCCTGTTTTCTGTCATGATTATTTACATGTAACTAGGATTGACAAATTAACCCCATTTATGCTAAACCTCTGTTTCTCTTTTTTGATTCCTACATACTGGAAAATATAGTTAGTCCTTTTTGCTCAAGTAGTACACTGTTCACCTCTATACTGTTTACTTTCCAAATCTTTTTAACCCTATTCCTTACAACCTGGCAAATTATGTTTGCATCCTCTTTTTCCTACACCCAACCGCAGGCCTTGTCTTCTGAGGCGAGTGAAAAACCACTCACCGCTCGCCAGAAAACTCAGGCGACCAGTTTTTGAAGAAAAAAAACTTTTTCACTCCCCTCAAAACACAAGGCCTGCAACTTATTATCGTACTACTAGGTTTTACTTAGTTCGTGTGTTCACAGTAGAATTTCCTTCACACTGAGACTAGGAGCTTTTTGTCTCCGAACTTACATGTATGAGCAGTGCCATGTTACCTGACTAAAACTACAATATCAGGAAACAAAGTGGAAAAATAGTGTCACATTTTATCAAGGAACCAGAGAGTACCTTCACTTCTTAAGGCTTAGTTTCTAGGTTGTCTAAGTGATATACTATTCCTATAATATAGGAATGCAATAGTTTCCTTAATATATAAGTGTGATTTTGTCTCTATAGATGTGGTGATATGACCATAGATTTAGGACAGTTTCTATCATCTATGTGTATTGATTAAGAAAGGAGTTGTTTTCTTTCTCAGCCAGTGGTGTATAGTTTCACTTGTATGAGAGGTTATTTCACCTTATGTGATGCAGTATAAAAGTCGATAATGATCTAGGGACAGCCTATTCCTCAAGCTAGAAATTGACAGGGACTTTATTCACAAAGGTTTTACGGCATTGCAGATCTGATGCGAACAATCACTGGCCTCATCGTTTTGAAATGATGCAATACATCGTGCATGTGAAAACTGCACTGAACAACGTGGTGAAATAAAATGGGTTTTGAGAAAGGGATCCGTTATGTTGCCCTTATGTGAAAAATGAAGATAGCAGAAAGATACTGAAAAGACAAATTGATTGATGGTACATGTATGTAAAGTTTGGCCCAGCTGTTTCGGAGATATCGGTTGTAAACCATGCATCAAGTAGATGTGGAGTGAAGATAGAGTACCGGTAGATGGAGCTTTGTGATTAAGGTCTTAAGATCTAAGTGTTACACATGTTTTGCAAATAAAGTCCCTGAACAATAGGTTATTTGGCCTACATTGGCTAAACTAAGAGATAGGGTACCGGTACTTACCATTTTGAACTTGGCATTTCTCTGGAACATACCGGTTTCTGTTACAGAGCAGGAGAGGCTGTTTTCATTGTAGACGATGTGATTTTCATTCCACCTAGAGCAGTTGATGACTGCATGTATGCACACAGCATCACCCACAATGTACCGGTACACACGATGCATTCTAACCTGGAATAGATGATGTATTTTAGTATATTTTCTGTGTGGCTAGATTGTAAAGTTGTGTTTGTAAATGTGTAAGATATCACAGAGAGAACATGTAGGAATAGAAAATGACAAGTTCCATGGCAGAAAGTATTTTGTTGGTTTTAAGAAAACACCTTGAAAAATATCCAGAAAAATTTTCATAGAAGATAGCCTACCGTACATTTGTGTGGCGGTCAGGGAAAACCCATCGGAAGTCGCTGAATGATCAACAAGGGCTGTCAGATTGCCTGTGCACTGTTTACCTGTTACATTTCAGCTATTGAAATGTGCAGGTTCACCAAGGCCATTCCTTAATGCGACATCCGCCGTGTTTTCCTACACAATATATGAAGATGATTTTAAAGAAACATTGATTGATGAATTGTTGACTTTCCTGCAATGAAACCTGTCATTTGTTTACCAACATTATTGTACATTCTATAAAATAAATTGATATTCCTATTTATTTATTTAAACCATTTTTCAAGTTCTTTCTTTGATCACAGACAAATCCCAGGTTGCACATCCGAGTTTCTAATGCTCTCGCCTTGCTAGAAAGCAAGCCACCTCTGAATGGATTGACATGACTCTCTGAAGGGCAGCGCACACTAGGGCCTAGCAGTTTTTTGAGTGATTTTCTAGGCGACCGGCCTTGCGACCACAGCAGCAACTGAACATATTTACAGTTTTTTTTAGTTTTTGTTGACTCGTTTGCGACAAATGCTTCCTTGGAAGATCAGTGATGTCGCGGATGACATCACCGATCGACCTCAAAGGTAATTATCACAGGCGACGTAGTAGTCGCATCGGTAGTCGCCCCCATTTCAGTCACGGGTGTGTGCCACCCTTTAGTTTAGTGGTGACTTAGTGATGCGAGCGATGCGAGGGTCAGTATTCTGACCAACATCAACTGTAAACGAAAGTTGCTGCTGATGCCAAGAAAATTGTTGGTCAGTAATACCACCTACAGGGAGATGATTGTCATTTTATCCTCTTGTAAAGCAGCCTATCCACGTGCAATATTATTGCACAAATGAGGATCAAAATATTGCCAATCTTTCTCCCACCATTATGCCAGAAGCACATGATACCCATTTGGGGCTCCATATTGTGCAAGGATATAGAAAGTTCAGGATGGATGGTCTATTGCAAGTATTAATCTAAAAAAGTTCCACATCTGAGATAAACTTGCACCCACCGACAAGACCTCAGTCAGATGAATGAAGCTACCAGTGCATAACTGCCAAAGAGCAAGTAGCGTCTGCACAGGGTGAGTTCAAGTTAATCCATTGCACCATCTTTTTGTTTGAAGACATTTTGAGGGGTTGAAATCAGTCGAGCTTATGGCCTTCCTACACTTCATGACAAAAATCTGTCACTATGACAGTTTATTTAACAGCACTTTGCAGATACTCCATAAAAGTTGACATTTTCTTACATAAATTTTTATAGACACTTTGACATTTTGCTAGAACAAGGTACATGTACCGGTATTGTTGAATGGACTATTGTAGAGTCCTTCTTTTGACTTTTGTCATTCAGGTATGAAGCTAAGCCTTTAGGTGACCTATTGTTCACATGTCTACCACTTGATAGGCTTCATTACATAGTTAAATAAACCCTGCCCTGATGAGGGATCACTAACTTTGAAACGCAGTAGGCCTACTGCAATTGACAACACTTCTAAGAAAGCAATGCATTATCGAATAAAACCAAGGTTTCAAATCGACGACAATTCATTCCAACATAACAGCAACTGTCGAGACATCTCCAGGCATACCAAGTGAGTTGCCATGGAAACCATTAGAACCAAGATGGCGTCAGATATCCCTGGGTAGATGACAAGGGTCTCAGAATTCCGATGTCATTAGTGACTCGGTGCCTTTGGCAGATTTTTAAAGGTCTTGCATGCTTTAACCTTTCGAGTAATAATTCAACAACCTGTCGCCAGACATCTTTTTTCTTAGGTTTTGACAAGGAGAAAAGCCTACTCTGTAAAAAGGAACTTCGGTAGACACCAAGCTGGGAAAAAACAACAGAGCTTACCCTACTAAAAAAATCTCTGTAGGGTGTGACAGGGTGTTCTTGGGTGCTGTAGGGTATTCTTGGGTGTTCTTGGGTAGACTGTTTCAAAATATCCATTGAGTGAAGGGTGTTCTAGGGTATCTTTAGGGTGTTCTAGGGTACCTGTAGGGTTGTCCGGGTACTCCAGAGATACCCTAGAACACCCTAAAGATACCCTAGAACACCCTTTGCTCAATGGGTATTTTGAAACAGTCTACCCAAGAACACCCAAGAATACCCTAGAGCACCCAAGAACACCCTGTCACACCCTACAGAGATTTTTTTAGTAGGGA
>NMRB01000822.1:252054-262323 GCA_002633025.1 Notospermus geniculatus | reverse complement strand
CCGTCGAATCAGAAGCACTGCACTGTACACTTCATTAACCGAGTTCTCGGGGAAAACTTGATGATAAAGCTTTGTTTTTTCATGGACACTTTGTTTTCTTGAAGGGCTGAATTTGGGACATCGGTTTCGGAGGGGTGTTCATTGGCGGGAATTTGGGCAACACCATAGAACGGCATCATTTGCACAGAACCATGCCCAGTCCATGCAGACCGAACACCCTACAAAGGACATTCAACATCACACAAGTTATGCTCAGTATACATGGTAGACATGACCCTCCGTTCAGACACAATAAAAAACACTTGCCATTCAACCATGCAATGACCAGGTTTAATTCCTTATTATAAACATCGCTAAATCGCCAGCACTCGCACACTTCCCAATTGATATTATGTAATGTTAAGAGATTGGCTGTGATTGACCTTTTCTGAGCTCCTCATAACTTGTGTCTATTTTTAACGCTGGGAATTCCATGGCTGACGTGCTCATGTGTTCCCCAGCGCTATTTATAGAATTTCCCGCGATTCTGCCTTGTACTGCGCATGCGTACTTATACTTTCATATTCGCGCCATCTATCGACAAATTCATAAACTATTATTGCGACCTGCCACCTATGATTGAGATATTAAACTGACGAATATCCGTGGTATCCGTGAGTTCCCTCTAGAGTCCCTTTAACCATAAAGAAGTCAGAAAAAATTCTAATGGCATGAAACCAATGAGATGTACTCCAGAACATGGCCTAGAATACAAATATGAAAACCGGAAAAAAATATGTTGGGAAATTTTTGTGAAATATGCGTTTTTCAAATTCATGTACATTTTCCTGTACATTTATGTATGTACAAAGTATATGGCAAATTCCTCCCCGTAGTTTCCATTTTCAGGACATATTGCAGTCGATTTCGCTTTTACCGGGTTCTCCATGGAGCACTAGGTGGAAATTACCGTATTTAATTCCAGCTGATAAAATATCGAATTGTTACTGGGGTTGTTTTAACCCCTTATTATTGGACTCAGGACGTAATATTGAATTATATGGGACAAACTACCCAATTTTGTGGTTTTCATATTTCACCTGTTAAAATATATCTGGGGGGGTTCTATCAAATGCGCCATGGAGAATCCCACATGAGGAATATATTGCCTTAGAGAAAGTCAAAAACTCAACCCCACAATGTACAGGAGAAATGTACAGAGCTTAGGGTTGAGATTTCATCAGTCAAGATACAATTTGTTATTGAACCAGCAGGATCAGTGCTAGAAATCTGACACTGATCCTGCTGGTTCAATAACAAATTGTACCTTCACTGATGAAATCTCAACCCCAAGCTCTGTACATTTTTCCTGTACATTGTGGGGTTGAGTTTTTGACTTTCTCTAAGGCAATATATTCCTCATGCATAAAAGTGTAGTCTTATGTAAAATGTGCTGAAAGTAGAAACTACGGGTAGGACTTTGCCATGTTATACATATTAAATGTACAGGAAATTGTACATGAATTTGAAAAACACACATTACACAAAAGGGGCCGAGGAAATAAGATGTTCTGCGGTATGGCTGGGATCATTTCTCTATTACTACACAGATTTCAACGAAACTTGGTATGATAATAGTGGTGGGGCTAGGGGACCTTCTGGTACCACCCATCATTCTGTTATATTGTAATCCCTAGCAACAGCATAGCAACTCCATTGTTCTGTGGTACCCCTGGGATCATTTCAATATTACTGATTAGAATTCAACCAAACCTTGTAGGATGATGATGGGGAGGCTAAGCTACGCCATGGTACCCTCATTATCCAATTATGTAATCCCTAGCAACAGCATAGCAACTCCATTGTTCTGTGGTACCCCTGGGTTCATTTCAGATTAGAATTCAACCAAACCTTGTAGGATGATAATGGGGAGGCTAAGCTACGCCATGGTACCACTCATTACCCAATTATGTAACCCTAGCAACAGCATAGCAACTCCATTGTTCTGTGGTACCCCTGGGATCATTTCAATATTACTGATTAGAATTCAACCAAACCTTGTAGGATGATAATGGGGATGCTAAGCTACGCCATGGTACCCTCATTATCCAATTATGTAATCCCTAGCAACAGCATAGCAACTCCATTGTTCTGTGGTACCCCTGGGTTCATTTCAGATTAGAATTCAACCAAACCTTGTAGGATGATAATGGGGAGGGTAAGCTACGCCATGGTACCACTCATTACCCAATTAGGTACCATTCATCACACTGTTATGTAATACCCTAGTAAGAGCATTGTTCTGTTGTATGCTGTGTTCGTTTTGCTAATTGGACAAAGAAACATGGTATGATCTTTAAGGATCACCTACCTTGCGTACCTTTTCCATATCTAGCAAAAGGCTGCACATTTTTTCCTGTTTCAATTGTTCTATTCCATGTCAGCCAGGAGCAATCCACCTAACTATGGTTCCTTTGGCATTCTCAATATTTCGTTCCCTTCATCTCAACCAACCACAAATCCTGCTAATGAAGGGTCCTGAGCTTCACATTCCGAAAGTTCTGTTCCATTCCATGTCCTATCCCCATTATCATCCCACAAGGTTTGGTTGAATTCTAATCAGTAATATTGAAATGATCCCAGGGGTACCACAGAACAATGGAGTTGCTATGCTGTTGCTAGGGATTACATAATTGAATAATGAGTGGTACCATCACGTAGCTTAGCCTCGCCATTATCATCCCACAAGGTTTGGTTGAAATCTAATCAGTAATATTGAAATGATCCCAGGCATACCGCAGAACAATGGAGTTGCTATGCTGTTGCTAGGGATTACAAAATTGGGTAATGAGTGGTACCATGACGTAGTTTAGCCTCCCCATTATCATCCCACAAGGTTTGGTTGAATTCTAATCAGTAATATTGAAATGATCCCAGGGGTACCGCAGAACAATGGAGTTGCTATGCTGTTGCTAGGGATTACATAATTGGATAATGACTGGTACCATGACGTAGCTTATCCTCCCCATTATCATCCTACAAGGTTTGTTTGAATTCTAATCAGTAATATTGAAATGATCCCAGGGGTACTGCAGAACAATGGAGTTGCTATGCTGTTGCTAGGGATTACATAATTGGATAATGACTGGTACCATGACGCAGTTTAGCCTCCCCATTATCATCCTACAAGCTTTGATTGAATTCTGTGCAGAAATAGTGAAATGATCCCAGGAACACCGCAGAACAATAAGGTTGCTATGCTGTTGCTAGGGATTACATAACAGAGTGATGGGTGGTACCAGAAGGTCCCCTAGCCCCACCACTATTACCGTACCAAGTTTGGTTGAAATCTGTGCAGTAATAGTGAAATGATCCCAGCCATACCGCAGAACATCTTATTTCCTCGGCCCCTTTCCCAACAGATTTTTTTCCGGTTTTCATATTTGTATTCTAGGCCATGTCCTGAAGTACATCCCATTGGTTTCATGCCATTAGAATTTTTTCTGACTCCTTTATGGTTAACCCCCTGTGTGCCATATGGCTGAGACAACCCTATTCACTGAAGACAGCGATTTGACCAGTCTGCCTAACGTTGCTTCCCACACCTGGGTTAAAGTTATCTAATCAGAGAACTGTCTGAGGGACTGGAATATAAAAGGTGATCTGACTTTAGCCCTGACAGTTCTGAGGTGTACAGTCAATGAGACAGTACTCCGGACAGTTCAAGATGGCAATGCACTGGAGACGAGGTAGAAGGAATGCTGTCAGAGAAGATGAAATTGCGGCCTTTCGTGAGGCGCAGCACCAGTTTGGCAACGACAACCCCAGAATTGGAGACTTTTCTGCCGTTAGAGGCCACCACTAGTTAGTGGTCCCAGAATGTCATGGAATTTGACGTCACATACAAGTGTACGCCATAACGTCGTCCATAATGGCGTGGAGCCTATGGCTTACGTCTGTGACGACAAATTTGTGATGTTCTAGGACCGCTAACAGGTGCCCTCTAACGGCAGTATTGCTGCATTCCTTGCCGGAAGGTGTCACTATTGGTTATAACTATTGAAATGAATCTGACATCCTGGTCCTGATCAATTTCCCACACAAAACGCGTCTATTGTATTGGACCTGGTTTCGGTGTGCTGCCCTCTGTCGTAGCTAGGACTCCCATTGAGCCTCGTTAGTAAGGTTGCCATGTATAGAACCAATTGCAGAGATTGCAGACAGTACATTTACTTCTATGGAAGGCAAAGAAATGTCACACTTTGCAGCAGTGGGTCTACAATACAATGAATGCCTGTGTAATCGACCACCAAGGCCCAGATTATTCCTGTTATATTACAATGGCACAAATATGCCCTTGTAAGGTACATGTAAGTGCTGCCAGCACTGACCTCCCTTGAGGACATTAATTACATAACGAAAGCAAGGGTAATGTCGTGGGAATGTGATCTCATACAATAGAAGTTATGAAGAGGTTTGACCGGACTTTAGCTGGCATGAACTGTCAGGATTCAGGAACAACTCTATTGAGAACTCTGGAACTTGAGAGCGGAGAATAGATCTGATATCTTCGTCATGTTCACTTTTCCGGTAATTCGAGCGCTGGATATCTCGTTTTCTGGTGTGACTCTCAACATGCACAGTTTGTCCAGCTGAGACAGTGATGGAAGGGGGTGCCCCTCTCAGTGCTAGCTTCATTAATCCCTGTTGCTCCTTTCTCTTTGAGACAGACAGTATCCCTTCCATCTGATCAACATCCCTTGCAGATTGCACAAAGCCATTGATTCGCTGGTGGCTGGCTGCCTGTAGGATTGTCAGTCGTGATCATAATCGGCCTGAAAGCCAAGGACGAAGGTGAAAACCCATGAGAAATGGTAAAAAAAATGAGTACAGGATTCTTAAAATGTTGCAAATTGAAAAAATGGAATGTCACTTACCTGTGTATGCTTGAAAACAATGAATCAAGACGTAGATGGGATAGAGCTATAGCATATGTGTGATTAAAGTACCACAGAACGAGAGAGCACAAAACTTGACACACAAAACGATAACATACAGAAAGTCAAATTTCAGAGTCTATGCAAATTTTCGACCCCAACCGGGGTCTTCCTCACGCAGGCACTTTTCCACACTAGATTTCAGAAAAGACTCAGGGCCGTATTCTAGAAGCTTCCTTAAGTGTGAGGTCGACCTTAATCTTTTGTATTCTACCCTGCAAACAATAGCTAAAGGTCGACCTTACACTTAAGGAAGCTTCTAGAATACGGCCCGAAGTCTTTTCTGAAATCTAGTGTGGGAAAGTGCCAGCATGAGGAAGACCCCGGTTGGGGTTGGAAATTTGCAAAGGCTCTGAAATGTGATTAAAGTACGATGTATTAGTAGTTCAGAATCTGTCAGCAAAAGCATGCTTTGAATAGTTCCTTACGCTCACAATGATCTGATCTGAGTGAATTCCCTAACAGTACTGGCACAACCACATACCGGTACTACACATGTTGCATAATCTGGGTGGGGCGAAGTTAAAAACATAAAGGGATTTAAAAAAGTCATAATGAGTAATGGTGCAGTTTTCCTGTCAGTTGGATAGGTAAGAAAAAACTGGCTTTTGAAACTACACTGCAAACCATGCTCTGTTGTGGAGAGTTCCCCGCAATCAGTCTGACTGGAAAGATACATTACGATTTCTTGCCTTAGGAGCAAAATGCCGTTCACACCCCGATCTGCGGCGCAAATCGGGGTATAATTAACGGCGGGTTAGTGGGCTGGGTTGTTTACAGAGTCAACACAAGTGCTCTCTCTTTAACTTGGCTAAAAGCAACAAATCATGAAAATAAAATCGGGGCACTTCTCAAAGTCATACAGTCGAACTGCAAATTCTTTTCTATATCAAATACTTCTTTTAAATTTTAAAATACGCCAAGAAATAATGATTTTGGAGAGGTAAATTTACGACAGGAATAACGCAACGCTGTTGAGGCATTCATTTACATCCCCACTCTGTCTTCAGCTGGCTTGGGCCGGTGTAACGTAGTGTATTGTATACACTACAGTGTTCATTTTACATTGGAATCTGTGTAGAAAGATCGTGAAGCCGGCTACGGCATCATTTGAGCGGTTTGGTGAAAATCTATGAAGAGTTGGATTGAGTCAATGATAGGAATAGGCCTGATGAGTTCCCAGAAAACATTGGTTGCGATCAGAAATGTGATTTGAGCTGTGTGAGAAGGAAAATTCCTGCAAATTTTGAGTGGATTTTAGCAGTACGCCTACGGCCGCCATCTTGGTTAGAATTTCGGCAAATCTTGAGGCAATTTTTGGCTAATAACTCAACTTTCTGCAGATGGATTCTATTGATAAGTTAGACATGAATTCTGATGTTAGTTAGCTTTCGAATCATTACGATGATGTTTGATGATGATGCCATGGGAACTGTAGAATAGACCATATCGGAGATTAGCCTACGTCATCGGCGTCAGACAGTCTAGAGTCATTTCCTTATTAGGAGAATTTGTCCAAAATGGGAGAATTCTCCCATTTTGGAGAATAATTCTTTGGTTACATCACATGTGAGTGGTGCCCCCTAGATTTTGCTCCTTATTAGGAGGCGGCTGAATTTCTCTTGATTTGGAGATGTTTTGACCTTCAGCAGCAGATGATTTTAAATTCTGTCCAAATAAATTGTTCATTTTTCACAATACTGAATTTGAGACTTTCAGACTATTAATTTTAGGCAGTTCACATGTGACATTAACTGTTTCTGATGCCAGAGGTGCTGCAGTCTGTGGCAGAAATACCTGAAGATGTCGAAAATAACAAGGCAGCGTAAAAAAGGTCATGCCCCATATGAAAGGAAGTGTTGTGCAATCATCCACTGCAATGAAGGAGACACTTCACGACTTATATCAATGAAAAAGGGCAAGAAAATCAAGAGAGAGAAACTTGAGAAGTTATACCGTCATGATTCACCAATCATTACCAGGACTGCAGGATTTATATGTGAATTATGCGTGAAAACATTCGAAGCTGGTAGTTATTTCTGTAGGTCTAGCAAGGTTCAAGATGAAAGCAACGCTTCACATCACAACGACCCTGGTGACAATAACGCAGATGATGATGATGATGCAGGTGTAATTTCACAGTCTGTGTTAGAAACTGCTTTCAGTGACGATTACGAGGCAGAAATCGAGAATGACATTAAGAATCTGTACAAAGGATTCACTGAAAGTGACGTACATGAGGATGAGCTGAAGGCAATCAAAGTTGCCAAAGTTGTTGAATTAATTTACTCTTCGAGGAATGCCCATCTGATACTACCGCATGGATTCCGTGAAAACATTTTGAGTTATTCAGCCTCTGGAAGTAAATTGCTGGTGAACTATGGACAAGTATCTGGTGGAGGCTCCTATTCAACTTTGATGAGGTATTTGAATTCCAAATCATCAAATCCAGTTGAATTCCCTGATGGGCTAGTTCGTGTGGCATTTGACAATGAACAGATTGTGGGTAAACTCTATGCTGTGAAAGCCAACAACAAGGTCCCAATGAAAGTTGTTTCAAGTACCATATACATGGTATTAGATGGGGAAAGTATGATGCAACTGGATGATAAATTTAAGCCAGAAAACTGGTTCTTTGTTTCGGCGTCTGAAACACAGAGATCTTCTTTGATCACTGGGTGTACAAAAGAACAATCAGATTTTTTCAGAACTTCTCGGAATGAATTCGTTGATAGTCGACTGAATGTGGTGAAGCAGGAAAGGAGAGCTGGAAGGGATGTAATTAATACATTGATTGACCACCAAAATGAATGTTCACAAGAGAAAGAGTGCATGAATTGTTTGGCTGACAATGATGTTAGATCCAGATCCTGTACAAATTGTAAAGGTCCTCTGCGTCCAAAGACAGTGGATTTAAAGTCTCACTGTGCGGAGAAGGCTAAGGTGCATCCTTACAAACACCTGGAACATGTAGTATCATTGGAAGAAAATCACATAAAAGTTAAAGTTAGTGACTTGATGGAGTCGCGCGAAAGAGGAATCTGATAAAAGGCGCTGGTCATATCAGTGGTAATAATGTACTTCCACTGCGCGATGTGTCTTAGAGTAGAATCGACATTGGGCATTAGGGAGGGTTGGGGCTTGCTGTAGCGGCCAACGTCAGCAAAGGAGGTAACCAGGCGATGGCTACCATTAGGTTTCTTAACAAGAAATGATGGATTGATGTACTCTACAGCGACGCCGATGTCCTCCGGCTTCTTGAAAACGCCTTTCTCCTCGAGCTCATCAAACTTTTCCTGCAATAGGTCAAGCTTCTGGCGTCATCACCAGAAACGCCACCCCTGCGCCGATCGACTCGTATTAGAAGACCCCCTGAGCGATATGGCGAGGTCGTGTACGATTACTGATTATCCCAGCATCAGTTGCTGTAGTATGTTGGTATTGTGTGTAAGGAAGAAGAGGAAAGGAAGTCACGCCAGTACATGTATAGTATTGTTCAGCATTGTATATAGTGTATAAAGTATAGGGATAAGCAGGTTGTCATTTTTCCAGTAAGCTTCTTAATCCTATTACTGCAGGGTGTCACAATGGGCCGAATTCATAAAAGCTAGCGTTTGCTTTTTCTGGGCTTTTTCTTGAAGATGTATTTATAAAATTTCGCTTTTGCTTCATAGAAGAAGCAGCTCCCTATAAGAATTAGCAGAAGCTTTGTCTTGCGAGCATTAGCTTCATCAGATAGAAAATCTTGCTTGGCGTTATAAGAAAAGGTCATTAGGTTAAGCAATTGATTATGAATATGTTTGTGAGCAAAATCTTTGGCTTGTGCTTCTCCTTGCCAAGCAATAGCTTGGCCTTCCGGCTTTGGTTTGTAAGCTTTTGCTATGTTTTATAAATTCGGCCCATTAATAACCCCAAGCTGTCACCCAACTTTGTGTGGTAGAAGTTTGGTCAGTCATTCTGGCCCTGACTGTTGGAGTTGTGTGTTCTTGTTATTAAAGTTGGTCTGCAAATACACTTCGGTCTCCTACTTCGTATGTTGGACGATTGAACCTTTTACTGGCGCAGAACTTTTAAATCCCAAGACATATGAAAATATAGCCAGTATTTTGAGAAATATTGGCAAAAGTGCTGGGGTGAAACGAAGTTGGTTAATGATTGAGTGTGATAGTGGAATCTATCGTGTGGTTATACAACTGATCATCAATGTTCTACACTGTGAAAGTTGCAGGCAGTCATTTTATGGCATGGAACGCTTCAAAGAACACAGGTGTTCGATTCTCTAGGACATGGACCCAAAACACGAGTTTGACTGGATTGTCTTAGTTCCTGCACTGGTGTATTATAAAAACCGGGTGCCAGCACCACATTGCTCAGGAAGTCAGATCTACCCAGCTTGCACGCTTGAGTGCTCCCCAGGTTATGGTAAACACCACATGAAGGGCAAGGGATTTCACACTCCTTCGAGCTTATTTTCTCTGTGTTGTTTTAGCAATTCATCCAGAAACGTGCCACATTTGTACACAGTCCATAGTATTATGCCCATGCGTATGTGGTGTATTCATCCTACATCTTGTGCAGCTCTGAGACCACAGAAATAACAGCAATACTTATACTGTTTAATAGACCAGAAATGTATTGAATTTTATTTACACTACACGATATTGAAATTCCAAGTGTGGGCATTTTCCCTATACATATCGGTTGCTTTTGAACCTTTAACTTCTACCAACATATGCTTTGAAATTGAACTAATGCATGTACTGTACATGAACTGAATGATGAAAATAATAATGAAACTTCCGATTCAAAGTTAGCATGAGACACTGTAAATGTCAGATGGTTCCCACATGCCCGATTTATATGTACATATGAAATAATGAAAGCGACCAGGAGGATTCACAATATAGAAATCAGGACATTGATAGAGGATTGATGAATTACAACGAATCCCATACAACTTGGTCTCATACCAATTCAGAATTACATGTATTTACAACATTTACAACAATCAATGCAATATCACCATGACCCAACATCATCTGAGATCAAAAGCCATCTGCCTATTTGATACATATACATAGGTCTAAACATGGGGTTGATTCCACGCCTCGAACTCAATCACAGGATGAGATATTTGAAAATATCAAATTTCAGGTATCAATATCACCATAACGTCAACATCTGAGATCAAAAGTGATCGGTCCATTTGATCCTTACGGTATATAAACATGTATAGAACTTGATTCAATGTCTCTAACTCAATCACATATGATGAGATATTTGAAAATCAAAT
>NMRB01000822.1:240508-251774 GCA_002633025.1 Notospermus geniculatus | reverse complement strand
TTTTTTTCATATTTTGCAGTTGCCTCTTTTCCTTTGGTATCAGCTTTCAGTCTCTGTCGAAGCTCGAGGAATTCGTCAACATCTCTTGTGTCTCCCAGTACTGAGAGAAGTTTTTTTCCAAATTCATCTTTCGCTGAAGATTTATTTGCTTCTTCGTGTTCTCTGAATGTCAAAGTTCTTGGTTTGGATAGTTTTGGCCGTTTTGGAAGAGGCGTGCAAGTTATGTTTCTGTCATGTCTGTGGATTGTTGACTGTTGACTGACATCAGGAGACCTTGTTTCCCCTTCAAGAGCCGCGACTGGGTTTTCGTGGTTTTCTTTGTTGTCATCGGGGGCACGTATTACCATTGATGTGGAGCGGCATATCGGCGAATTGTCTGTACCAGTTGGACAACTTGTGACATGTAGATCTACGTCATATAGGGCTGCATCTTCGTCGGTGATTGCATCCGCTGAAACTTCATTCATTCCGATGAGGATCATGCCTGCCTTGGTTTCATCATCACATTCATCTTCGATGTGATCATCGACAGGTGCATTGGCCTCCTCACTGTCCTCATCGTCATCGACACAGCTTCCATGCATTGCTAATGGCGTTTCTAGGATCTCTGCAAGGCTGTCACCATTGTCAACTCTGATCCGTGGAAGTGGCAGGACTAGGGATCCCTCTCTCACCATTGATACTGCTACCTTCCAGCACTGCCGAATCCGCTGCAGTTCATCCTTCACTGTGGTGGAACGAAAGTGACTTGTTTTTATGGTGGATGGCGGTGGATCACTGGAATCCTTGAACTGCACACCACCATCCACAAACTCCCACCAGCTGCCCTCTCCCTCAATGAGATAATCCGCAATTCTCTCCAGGTGACTTTGGAAAAGAGATGACCGCTTTGTTATCAAGGACAATGGCACAACTGTGTCCGGAAGCTTGGGGAGAGTGTTGTACTCTCTTGATATCTTGGCCTGTTGCTTTTTATCTTGGCTCGTCCCGGAGTGTTTCTTGGCATCATATCGGACCATAGCATTTCCTATTATATCACCCGGCCGTCTTGAGCAAGTGCTAGCAGTGGTCCTCTTCAAATCTCCAAATGTTCCTTCCTCATGCTCAGTCACGAGAGATCGGAGTGAGATGATTCGGAATAGCTCGGGTGCATGCACTGTTATCCTATGAAAATAACCGCCAAAAAACTTCCTTCGCGTCATTTTCTTGGGTTGGCTGAACAGGCTCTTGCAGTGATCCGCGAACATGAACACAAGGTTGTAAAGACGAAGCACCTTTTGTGGAGACCTTTCATCTTCTCTGCTGTAGACGATAGCAGATATTTCTGCCAGGGCTATTACAATAAATGTAACTCTCTCATCTACATCCGACCGATCTTGCAAGTGTTTCGCCAACCGTATCAATGTAAGCCTTGCATCAGTCCCCTTTATCTGTTGCCTGTCACCCTTAATGCTGTCTAGAAAGTGCTGAGTGCCCTGGACGACTTGAGGAATTTCCTCCAATATGTGCCGCACCATGTACGTTACGTCATGCAGGCCTTCGAACTCGGCTACCTCGTACCTTGTGCAGTTGATGTCCTCTAGCAACTCGGAGGGATCAGCTCCTAACACTGCGGGCATCCGTTGCAGTCCACAAAGCACGTCATCGAGTTTCTCTTCTAAGTCTGCCTTTTTCTCATCTTCACTGAAGTCAATCCCTCTCGCTCTCAGCTCCCTTTGAATTTCATCTTTCTTTAGCCGGCAGAATGGGTTTATGATGCCTCCTTCAGTGTACCTAGTCCAGAGAGACCCCTCTAGAAAGAGTATTTGGCGATCCCGTAGCGATAGCTGCTCAGCCCTGTAACACAACTGTAGGTTGTCATAGCAATTAGCTTTAACCCCACACAGAGCACGCAAATGTTTTTGTCCAGCTTCCAAATCTCTTGCCGGTTCATCGCCACTGAAGAAACGAATGATATCTGTCACTTTTGCGCCTGCCTTGGTCACTACATCCTCGTTCAACTGCACTAAATCCTCTCTTCTCGTTTCCGAATAGCACAGTTGATCTGCATCACTGGCTGAAGATCTCGCGAAGATATACAGGTGTGGTTTTTCTACAAAGTCTTGTACACTGAAGCCCTTCTGGAATGGAAACATCTGGCTGAATTCCGCATCACTCAGGTATGCTGCAACGTCATACAACCACTGCACCATCACAAGGAAATGAGTTGCATTCATGATGCAGCTATGGTCATGCCATACTTTGAAGTACCGTGTAGTGTGAAGTGTTCTCAGCAATTCCCTGTCAGCTAAATCATCACCAGATACTTGCTCTCCGTACCTTTCGATCTCATCCCGTATTGCAGAGATTTCAACGTTCCTGTAGAAATCATCATCCTTCACGCGCAGTATACCTTTATCCTCTTGCACACGTAGAACATCCTGCCGAATCTTTTTTAAATCAAACTTTCTGCCATATACGGTCACCGTCACGGTCTGCAGTTCCCCTGTTTTTGAATCAATGAACGTCTTTTCAAGAGACTTTGGACATATCAATTCTCCTATGTCGAGTTCCCCCGACTCAATCTTCTCCTTCATTTCCTTCTTCAAGCCACTGACGGAACATGGTGGTGGAAGCGGGATGTCGGTGCCTGGAATCCTCTTCTTAGCGGCCCTGATCCTCTGAGGAATATCTCTCCCGGAAACAATTCGTGATGAATTGAACATATCCACGTCAATGCCATTTTCACGTGCATATTCTTTGAGTATGCATCCTGCATTTGTTGGGGTGATGTTCTTTTTCACAGTGAAAACTGGGAACTTCTCTCGAGCCCACTCAGTCCAGTTTACCTTGGATCCTGGTGCAACTTTCTTTAAATTTTCGATGAATTCTGATTTGTCAAATTCATACAACGAATAATTGAATTTCGGAGATTTTGGACCATTTTCACTTTGTGTGCACAACTTTTCCTGGACCCTCTGCCTTGCCGCTTCATTGCTTTCAAAATACAGGGACTTCCTTCGGCGCTTGTAGGCAGAAAATGATTCACCACTGGCGAGAAATTCCTTTACACCAGAATCCATGTATATTTGTTTCACTGACCCCACGATCTCATTGCGGAACTTCTCGCGGTGGGCATCTGGCGTCACGTTCCTAAGCTCGGTAAGAGGGCTTCGCCTTTCACTCGAATTTGTATCCTGTTTCACCAGCTCACTTTTCAAAAGGCCATGGAACTCGTCACCAGGACACGCAGTGCAGTTTTTTAACTGATGCTTAGACCGCTGGTCATGGGAGATGTTATTCCATCTATCCAATGAAAAGTGTTCCAAAAATGTCTGCTTATCATCAGCCCAAGTTAGACTGTTGTTCCAACTCTTTGATTCCCGTAGCAGTTTCTCTACGCGTTTTGTTATGCTTGAAAACTCTGGTACTGTCTTCACATGCATATCGGCATAACCATTCACGTATTCATGGTACAGTTTGTAACGCTCGGTTGGTCCCATGTGGGAATTATGAGGTACAATTCTCCTCTTCTTAGCTCCATCTTCATCGTTTTCCTCCCTATTATTTCCTTCTGTGTTAGTTGCTTTCTTCGGTTTCTCTCCCACTGCCTTGGTTTGCCGAGCAATGAGAACTTTGGCGTAATTACAAATGTTCATATTGGAGACACTCTATTCAAAACCTGCAAGAAAGCAGAATACACGTGAAATAAAACGAACCACAGCCTGCCAGTGTACTAGCGGAGAAGAGGATAATACCACCCGGCCTTTGATTCCAGGGGGACCTTTTCTGCATTCACATCAGTTAATGATGACGAAACTCATGTACTCATGAACGTTATTCCAACTCGAGGGGTATTGGTAGGGAATTCACATCATATCTTTATCTTATTATGCCTTATTGTGGTGCAGTTTCATGGTATTTGATTTGATATCCGAGGAATTGAACTTTGAAAAGTCGGACCTTTTTGAATTAACCAGTGTATCTGATGATACAGGCCTACGTCAGATCTTTTACTAATGCCTGCTGTACACGATCCCTCAAAGTTGCATGAAAAAAAACTTGAACAAAGAGACTGACCGTGTACCGCGAGAAATTGCACGCAATATTTTTCGTCAATCAAAGATATTGATGGAATAGAGCCGGTCCTATTTTTGAATGACGAATTGATAAAATTTGACCGTGTACGGCGGGCGTGGATATTTATTGAACGATTACACCTCCTGAATTAGCGTTTTCTGATTCACTCTGTCGCGGGGTTTGTGAATTGTGAATTGTGAAACGTGCGTGTGACGGGTGTGGCATGTTGGGATCCTTATGAATATAAAACGGGGACGACGATGGTAAATTTGACTTTGATCGCACAAGCGGTTACAAAACGTGCCATGAAAATCATTTTTGGGCACAGACACACAGACACACATTTTGAATGGTCATTTGACCAGCTTGGCTGACTTACGTCAGCTAAGCTAATAATAGGGAGTTTAAGAATCCAAACGATAAACGTGAACTTTACGACATTAATGTCAACATTCCATTTCACTAGCGTTTGAACGTTTCCTGCTTCACGTTTGGCAAAGGAGGTCAAATTGTATTGTGATACGTTTCACTGCCCCTTGTGACTTGCGTAAGTCAGTTCTATTGCATTCAATTTCCAGGAATTTGTTGTGAACTAGGCCAAAGCTGTTCACCCGAAACATCATGTAATAGCATAACAAGTCATAGAATGTGGTATTCATAGGTTTTTACGGACGGACGAACGCTCTTTTGGCCTTTTGGTCGTTTGGGGGTGACGTGAACGCTGTAGACTGGTTTTCGTCTTTGCCGCTCGACCCACTGGCGCTCCTGTTCCGCTATACAAATCGTTGTAACAATAAATTCATTCATTCAAGACAGGCACGGGCTGTCACTCTGACAGGAATTTATATCCACGCCACTGCACACGCTCTTTTCGCATCGAAATAATCAGGTGTCTTGCAAGCATCCACTTCTGATGCTCTCAAACTTCTCGGCTTCAACCAAATAGCTCACTTTCCACTTTCTACCACATGACGCCATCTTGGATAATGGAGGGGTTTCCCGAACAAACATCTCGTGGCGTCATAACACCCTGTCAGAATGGCGGCCCGTGCCTGTCTTTGTACGGTATAGCAAAGATAAAGAGGAGCGCCTGCGGGTGAAGCGGCAAAGACCGGAACTAGTCTATGAACGCTGATCATTGACGGCCCTTTGTATAGAAATCTTCGCGTTGCACCAAAGGATTGTAGTTCTTCCTGGTTGTGTGGTCTTGCAATTTACCGTTTACGTTTACGTTGATTAATCTTAACTGTGTTTACGTTATTTCCATGTCACGAACGATACACCATGTTTGTCGTAAAGTTTACGTTTACCGTTTGGATTCTTAAACTCCCTAATAACTACAATGCACGTAGTAGCATGCGTGGTTTACAAAGGCGTCAATAGAGGTCTCCCTTAACGCGGGTAGGTTTAACGCAGGATTGGGAAGCAATACTGTGGTCCTTTAAGCCTAAACTACCGGTAGTAGAGTGTTTGAGAATTCCACCGAAGAAAGAGGCAGGGGTGCATTCAGCTGCAAAGTTGTAAAATCGAATTTGCGGATTAAAGTTCTCTAGTCATACTTAGCACAAAATCTATTAAGAAAACCGTACATTCGGAAAAACTATGTTCCGAAAGGGGGCACACTTTCCTCGGCCTGAAACAGTTGACAGGCGGTTTGGGCTACCCTGTTCACTGCGCATGCGCCACTCTGCTACACGAAATTATAGGCCCATCTCAAAATGCCTAATAAAAGCAACTGATACTCTACCATCAAGGCATACGTCCTTCTCGCTGGGGACCCACTGATGTCCTGAGTTCCCCACCCGACATCTGATTCTTCCAGTCCTCTGATTGGTTCCTGTGAACCTGTAGCCGTGCTCACATTGGACGGTCACAATCGTGTCGTTGTTGAAGAACGCTTGGTAGTCGTCAGGGTGAACGACAATATCATCTGGGTCCAAGGGTGTGGCAGTCCCGTGATCAATTTGTGGCTCCGCGCACAAACATGTATCTTGAAGAAAGAACAACAGCTTTAGTCCAGGGAATTCGTTGCCTGCTGAACAGTGGGGTTGGAAGCTTTCTGATGATGGAAAATCGATCCCAGTGAGCTCTGACGTAGGACCTGCCCCGGAATCGCTTTTGGCTCTTATAGGTGCACATGCAAGACAGGCTGTGGTACACTGCGATATGGGTGCCGCCGACAGGGACTTGAATGTTCATCTGCTTGTTCTGGATGCAGAGAAATTTGTCAGAACATGTCGAGTAATGACTTCGACGGTGACGAGAACAACGGCAGCAGTAACTCCGATATATAACATTAAAATGAAATGACATTCAGCTAGCTGTTAATGAAAGTTTGAACATTTGCTTTTGAATGGGGGTAAGCGCGTGTACATGCACATGAAATTGTTGTTATGCAATCAATTCCAACTATGGGTGGCCCATAAAAGTCTATTATATACACAGACTCAAGCTATAGACATATTCTCGCGTCGAATGTCCGCACAATTTCGTCATCTTCAGATGACCTTGACCTTTCTACTTGACCTTGACTTTTTTCACCGTGACAACATAAACCCGCTTGCCAATGTATGATAATGATAATGTATGATAAGTTGTCACACTTCAACCAAACAGTGCGACATATAGACATACATAATCTACTTTGGACAAAAAAGCTTTTTCAACGTCAGTTGCCATGGAAACCGAATTTTCTTACATTTCCGTGGTCTGTTTTAATGCAATGTTTATTATGTTATTCTCCTTGACCAATACTGCCACAGAAAAAATCTTTGGAGCAACTTCTTATTTAGAAAAAAAAGCCAAACGAATGACATTCTATTGCAATAAAAAGAGTTTTCGACAAATATTGTATGTTGAGCATCCGTTGGCATGGAAACAGGGTTTATTGACGTATTTTGTGATCTAATTTTTGTTATGGTATTCTCCATAACTGCCACATATTTACTGAAGAAGAATGACTTTGTTATTCAGTCTAACGCACTGGTGCATCGTTCACAAAATCCAAGTTTAATGTAAACAAGAGGAGTAAAACTGAAAAATCGAGAATTGACTCGCCCTTTCTACGTGATCTTGACCTTTTATCACCATGGCAACGTGCCAACACGCTTGCTAACGTATGATAACATATGAATAGACACTTCAACCAAAGAAATACGATTCTTATGACATGATTAAACAGCTTTTTACAAAATCAGGGATTTTTAACCTCAGTTGCCATGGAAACCGAGTTTTCCCACATTTCCCGTTGTCCGATTTTGGCCGATTTTTAATATGTTATTCTCCAAGGTGAATACTACCAAAAACCACCAAAAAATCTTTTGTTGCAATTTTTTATGGGTTATTCAGTATTTTGACTGGACTATTTGGTCTCTGGCAAATCATCCAAAGATCTATTCATAAATTTCGGAGAACTACTGCTAAGCAGCGCGTGGTTTGTGCTCCCCGCCCGCACTCCTTAATTTTAGGGAACACCTACACTCTAAAAACTAAAGTGTTAGGTGCAACACTTGAGTGTTGTGAGTGACTCCTCTTTGTAAAGTGATAACTTTCTTGATCTGAATTGCTGGTTTAACACCACACAGGTGAAATTGCCACACTTTAGTGCGCACAAGTGAAGTGTGCATTTAACACTAAAAGTGTTGAACCAACACTTCAGATCACTTCAGATCAAGAAAGTGATCACTTTCCAAGAGGAGTCACTCACAGCCCTCTTTAAGTGTTGCACCTAACACTTTAGTTTTTAGAGTGTATGCTTGTTCCTGAGTTTGAAAAGGACCCCCTTATGGAAGGAATCGAGGGAAATTTTCCACTCCTTTCTGCGGGTTTTTTTTCATCCAATTGGGCCCCCTAATGGAAGGAACCAAGACATTTTCACCCCTGTTTTTCGGGAGGAACGAAATGAGACTCGGATATGATGCACTACACGAGGTACTCGGGATCACAGGGACTTGAGGCACGCATGGCAGGGGTGGTGGGTGTTTCCGAGGTCCAAAAGCTCCCACGGACAGTGCCCTGACCCCTGGGGTAAAATACCCCAGAAATATGTATATATAATAACAAGGAATCTAACTCCAACTCTCAGGCAGACTGGTGTTTTTAACTTCAAGTCTTGTTCACAAGAAAACCCTGACACCTATGAACGGGAAACACAGCTATTTCCACTCAGAAATTCCTCATCTTTCAGAAAAACACAACAGTTTCACCATCAAAGGACCGAAAAGGGCCGAAAATGCCCTTGTTTCCTCGCGAGACCCCCCAAAATCACATCTTTGAAAAATTACTGGCAGCACAAAAAGTGAAATTTTCACACTGTTTATGGCTAGATCTCTGCAACCATTCAACCGATCGGGACATTCTATATACCAATGGATAGCTAGGAACATGCACTAAACCACTGACCTGGTGTCAAAAAGATTAATCCAAATAATAAGGTGGTATCCGATGATTTTGTGCAGCATCATGCTAACATCAACTCCAAAACAACCACCAGTTCTCGTATGATGACACCCATGCTCTCTTTATAGGCCTAGGTGAACTGAAGTGATATGCAGGTCACACACACATAATCTCAATTGCAGAGGTCAGATGGTTTCATCTTACTGTACTACAAGTGGGGCGAACCAAAAACGCTGTGTACCTCCTTCCTATTCTGTGTTGCAGGTTGTCAGTCTGGGTCACACACATTAACCTGATATCATCATTGGGTAGGCCTTCAATAAAACTTCAATGCTGCGTTTTCAGTAACTTCAAACACCACCAAGAACGTTCCATCGGGATATTCCAGATTTTATACTGAACCTTTGGAATTCCCCACACTTTCCAGCTTTCCAACATACTTTCCAGCATTCCAGCTTTCCGGAAACTACAGACTACCGTATAAAAGTCACAAAACCCGTCATTCGAATCGATCGCAAGCTGATGATAGCGAACGCGGAGACCTAGAAATTGACCATACTGAACTCTGCCAGACGTCATTCTGCCACGGTGGTAGTGCGCGGAACTATCCCATTGGCCATGCCTTTGAATAGAACTACGTATTAACCCTTTTATAGTGTGATTGAGGGGGCGTGGTCTATCCGTCGGCTTGAATACGCGATGTGTACCAAAATCTGAGGATTTAGAGTATTTGCGATTAATGCGCACTTCCGATTACGAGTCAAAATTATTTTGCCACAAAGTTATGGCATTTTACGATTTGCAAACGTCTATCAAATCGTTTTTATCAAGGATGTCCACAGCGGACTGTAATTCATTCGGGAGTCGGAAAGCTGCGCATCCTCTCTATAGTTGCGCTTCCACTACAAAAAAAAACGGTATTTGTCCGCTCTTGTTCTGCTTCCATTACAGAATTGCCGGCACTGGTGTATTATAAAAATCGGGTGCCCACAGCAGATTGTTCAGGAAGTCAGCTCTACCCAGCTTGCATGCTTGATTGCTCTCCAGGTTACTGTAAAACACCACATGAAGACCAAGGGACTTCACGCTCTTTCAACAAGCTTTCTTTCTCTGTGTTGTTTTAGCAATTCATCCAGAAAAGTGCCATATTTGTTTATAGTCCATAGTATTATGCCCATGTGTATGTGTATTAATCATACATCTTGTGCAACTCTGAGAACATAGAAATAACAGCAATACTACGCCAATTGACTTGAATTGAATTTTATTTAGCCTACACTGCACGATATTGAAATTCCAAGTGTCACTGTCTTCCCAATACATATTGGTTGCTTTTGAAACTTTACCAAATGTTTTGAAATTGAACTACTGTACACAATGATGAAAATAATACTGAAATTTCCGATTCAAAGTTAGCAAGAGACATTGTAAATATCAGATGGTTGCCGACATGCCCGATGGATATACATATACATGTAAATGAAAGGGACCAGGAGGATTCACTAATAGAAATCAGATACATTGATTGATGAACTACAACGAATCACATAGACCTACAACTTGGTCTCATACCAATTTCAGCATATCATCAATGCAATATCTCCATGACCCCAACATCTGAGATCAAAAGTCATCTGCCCATTTGATTTGCAGGTCTATATAAACATGGGGGTAGAACTTGATCACATGCCTCTAACTCAATCATATGACATGTATGATGAGATATTTGAAATTATCAAATTTCAGAAATTAATAAAACCCCAACATCTGAGATCAAAAGTGATTAGTCCATTTGATCTTTAGGGTATATAAACATAGAAGTAGAATTTGATTCCATTCCTCTCACTCAATCACATGATGACACATTTGAAAATATCAAATCAGCCATATCGATATCACCAACCTCAACATATGGGATCAAACGTGATCAGGCCATTTCATTCCTAGGGTCTTATATAAATATGGGTGTCCTGTAGCTGTATGCGGACTACCTATTCCAGAAATTTCGAGATTGCTATGGCAATTTCACCCTGATCCAGATATCGGAGAATGAAACCGAGTAGCTCATTTGAAAGCAGGTGTCAACAAGTGTGTGTGTTGGGGGGGGGGGGGTAGTACCTGTTTCCAGCCTTCTAGCTATCCTGTGGACTGAACGCTGTCAGACAGAAACGTGCACGGACACAGACGTTACTTAAGTCCATCTAAAAGTATGTCACACCCCAGTGACGAAGGAACGTCTCTGATAACTTCTTGGCTTTGTAGGTGTTGCCCATTGACCTCCTGTATTCATCAATGCTAGGAAGTTCCCCATAATGTTTTGCCATGTATCGGCTTTCAAAGTCCTTTAAATCTTGTTTGAGTTTTGACTGCTTTTTTAGGATCTGGGTCATAATAGTGGCCTTCTTTTTTTCATATTTTGCAGTTGCCTCTTTTCCTTTGGTATCAGCTTTCAGTCTCTGTCGAAGCTCGAGGAATTCGTCAACATCTCTTGTGTCTCCCAGTACTGAGAGAAGTTTTTTTCCAAATTCATCTTTCGCTGAAGATTTATTTGCTTCTTCGTGTTCTCTGAATGTCAAAGTTCTTGGTTTGGATAGTTTTGGCCGTTTTGGAAGAGGCGTGGAAGCTGTGTTTCTGTCATGTCTGTGGATTGTTGACTGTTGACTGACATCAGGAGACCTTGTTTCCCCTTCAAGAGCCGCGACTGGGTTTTCGTGGTTTTCTTTGTTGTCATCGGGGGCACGTATTACCATTGATGTGGAGCGGCATATCGGCGAATTGTCTGTACCAGTTGGACAACTTGTGACATGTA
>NMRB01000822.1:206991-220979 GCA_002633025.1 Notospermus geniculatus | reverse complement strand
CACCGTGGAGAATCGCCAACGCAGTAGCCGAGTTTCTCAGGTGGCAGCGCTGTGATCCGAGTCAAAAACATGGCGGCTGTATCACGAATGTTGAGGATGTCAACTCCAAAGTGGGGAGCAAAGTACCGAAGATGAAAGATACACACACTTAGACTATGCCGAGGATGACCTCCAGTTTATCGTCTATTAATCTAAAGCTTCCTTTATTGGAATTACGTGGTCGATTTTACATTTGAAGTGGAAAAGTTCAAGTGTCACTACGTGGAACTGCCGTCAATCAAACAACCGGCCTAACACAACGAACATTTCCACTTCAAACAAAGAAACAACACTCCTTCAGCACCTATATTTCGGCTTGTTCAATTGCAAATTATCACTAGATCATCCTCGAATTTACATAAACTCGCTCACCTCGACCGAAACTCTCTATTTTTCGCGTTTTAGTCGGCAACACACACATCGATATGTGACAGAGCCGCCATGTTTCACTCGGATCACAGCACTGCCACCTGAGAAACTCGGCTACTGCGTTGGCGAATCTCCACGGTGAGGCTTAAGTGTGGATGATATCATGTCTCTACCTCAACCACGGGCAGAGATATTGCAAATTATCAAGTTTGAAAATATCAAAATCTCATGATATCTCAATCACCCGGACACATGAGGCTGAGAATTTTACCACAGTCATGTCCTTGGATAAGCAGGCATGAATTTAGACTTGTTTCATGTTGATCAGTTGACAGTTTGGCAAGTAATCTCAAAATATCAAATTTCGTGATATCGAACGTCGATATCACCATGACCCAAACTTCTCAGATCAAAAATAATCAGCTCATTTGATTTTTAGGGTATACAAGAGCAACGCAGAGCGTGGCATATGCCCCCGACTGGATGTTGTTTGTGGGCGAAGCAATCTGAAATTAATTGACGGAAACTCGATTTCAAGATGGCCACCATAGCCGCCATCTTGGATGGGCGGCAGAGCTGGTCATCGAAAGGAACCTTCCCCTCATAAATGCAAACTCTCACAAAACAATTCAGGTTGATTGTGCAAAGCGTTCTCAAGTTAATCAACGGAAGCCAATTTCAAGATGGCCACCATAGCCGCCATCTTGGATGGGTGGCGGAGCTGGTCGTCGAAAGGAACCGTCCTCTTATAGAGACCAACCGTCACCAAAAAATTTAGGTTGACTGTGCAAAGCATTCTGAAGTTAATCGACGGAAACCGATTTCACGCTGGCCACCGTAGCCGCCATCTTGGATGCGCGGCGGAGCTGGTCATCGAAACGAACCGTCCCCTCATAGAGACCAACCCTCACCAAAAAATTCAGGTTGATCGGTCAAAGCGTTCTGAAGTTAATCGACGGAAACGGATTTCACGCTGGCCACCATAGCCGCCATCTTGGATGGGCGGCGGAGCTGGTCATCGAAAGGAACCGTCCCCTCATAGAGACCAACCCTCACAAAAAAATTCAGGTTGATCGGTCAAAGCGTTCTCAAGCTAATTGACGGAAACCAAATGTTAACGGACACCGACGACGACACCGACACCGACGCGGACGCACGCGCCACGACATAATGCCCGCGACTTTTTCGGAAGTCGGGGGCATAAAAAACCTAATGGTAGAACTTGTTTCTATTGCTCTAGGTGTTAACTGGTTATAGGAGCCAATTTGTGCCATCACTAAGAGAGTGATGGACAAAATATCAAGTCTGATATGATGATTACGTCAATGATGGAGGCAGCTGAGGTCTAAAATGATTAGATAACTTTTTCTGCCTGTTTCTGCCTGTAAGTGACGCTCCTCTGTTTGATAACTCATTTTTAAGTTTCTGAACAGTCCACTTTCCATACTCTGCCATGTTGCAAACAGTGACACTAAGACTTATAGTACAGCAGAGCCATCTGGAGGTTTAGTTTTCCCTGGATAGCCCCATTGACGACGATTTCGGCCAAGCATTATGGCTATGACAAGCGAATTATGGTGTTGTTTAACCTATTACGTATGCCTGGATCATTTCTCTGGATTATACGGCTGATTACGTACATATTACATGCATATTACCGAATATTACGTATGCCTATTTACCCTACTTTGCTGGAACAGTGCAACCGAGGAACTGTCTCAGATAAGCGACAACTCTATTATGTTCTTGAAAATGTTGCCGAACGGGCTCAAACTGTGTGCGAACGGAGTGGACGTAGTGGCAACTTTTTACAGTCTCTTTACGAACTTCATGGACGGGAAGGGTGCTCCAGTACATCGACGCGTTATTTGGCCATGGGTTACACGTTCTAGCCCGTCTTACGACTTTTTTAGGACGGGGCAGGACGTTTTGAGAACTACTTGAGTGTGACAGGCCCTTTAAAGCCCCAATCACACTGGGCTAGTTCTCAATACGTTTCGAAAGTTTTGCCGAACGGGCGCAAACTGTCTGCGAACGGAGTGGACGTAGTGGGAACTTTTTACAGTCTTTTTACGAACTTCATGGACGGGAAAGGTGCTCCAGAACATCGAAGCGTTATTTGGCCAAGGGTTACACGTTCTAGCCCGTTTTACGATTTTTTAGGACGGGGCAAGACATTTTGAGAACTACATGTATTTCAGTGTGACAGGCCCTTAGTGTGACAGGCCCTTAAAGGGCCTGTCACACTGGAGTGCCTCTGAAAGTGCCTCCTTTTATTCCCCAATTTTCTTTTGATTTTTTGTGAGATTTGGTAGGATTTTGATTTTTCTGTATCGTCGGCAAAATGTTTTTCTCAGATTATTAACTACAAAATGAAGAAAGGTAGGCCTAATAGTCTCTAGCCCCTCTAAACTAATCGGGCAGTATTCAAAAAGGGTGATCAACGCGCGATTAAGACTTAAGCCTGGCGCAGATCGGCCTTGCGACTGGATGCAACTACCTGCAACAGTCGCTGTCGATGTGAGCGGACAGCGCACATCGATTGCGACTGGTCATTGCGGCAACAAGTGGCACAAACCAGTCTCAATCCGGAGCGCGCACATCGACACATGCAACTGAACTGAATGCTACACGGAAATTGTCGATGTCTTCCGAACGGACAACTCGTACTCGGGAGTCATGTGATAAACATTCAAAATGGCTGTGCACCTAGACTGGTTCCCGGTCCCAACATCGGAGCCAGTTGGGACTACGAACCAGTCTAATGTGCACCACAAACGAGGAAATTCATTGCCAGAGCGCGCACATCGACTGCGACTGAATGCAACTAGATGCAATGGTCGGCAACGAGTAGAACATGTGCAACTGATTGCAACTACCTGCAACGGTCGGCAATAGCGTTGCCGGGCCGCTCAGATCGACCTGTTTCTGCAACTGATCAGTTGCAACTGTTTTCAGCCAGTCGCAACCATTGCCGGCAACGGCATTGCAGGTAGTTGCATCCAGTCGCAAGGTCGATCTGCGCCAGGCTTAAGACGCGAGTAACTTCACTAAATGCACACACTTCCACCGTGCATTTGACGAAGTTACACGTGTCTTAGTCTTAAACACCCTTTTTGAATACGGCCCATCATGTTTCTATAACCAAATGGACTTTGTCCATGTCACCCAAACCTGGCTTGAATCCCAACTGTCTGTCATCTTCTGTTTATTATAAGCTGTGTGTGCAGTCGAGGTGAGCGGATCTGTCAGCCCAACATTGAATTTGTCACGCGATAAGCAAAAGCCGTAACTCTGTGCACAAAGTGAATAAATGCCTGGTTTACTTAATGTATATACATGTAGCCTATATGCAAATGTAGCCAACTGAGCATGAACTATAAAATTGATTTTGAAGTGTGTTTATAACTACCAAGGGCCGTATTCAAAAAGGGTGATCATCGCGCGATTAAGACTTAGACGCGTGTAAAGGCCTGAACACACTGATGCGATTTGTCGCTTTGCAAAAATCGCCGCGATATTCCACTTCGGCAAGACGCCGCGCGCCGAATTTGGTAACGTGTTCCCACTGAGGCGTAATCTCGTACGAAATGATGGTACCTGAATCAAAATCACCTAATAAACACGTAGCGATTAAACGCTTCAATTGCTATTTTTGCAATCTGATTTTTGTCGCGCGCACGGCCAAGCACGAGAAATCGCTCTAATTTTGTAGCATCGCTCTAGTGTGAACACCTGTAAGAAAATCAATAGGAACCATTCTCGGCGATTATCGCCGCTACTTCACGTCGCGTCAGATCGCTAAGCAAATCGCGTCAGTGTGTTCAGGCCTTAACTTCGTCAAATGCATGGTGGAAGTGTGTGCATTTAGTGAAGTTACACGCGTCTAAGTCTTAATCGCGCGATGATCACCCTTTTTGAATACGGCCCCCTGAATTAAAGGCCCGTCTACACGATCATACATGTTGTTCAAAACACCATCACACATTTGTATGATGATGTTTGAATCTGTTGTGGATTTCCGTCTACGCAGTCCAGCATTCATGGACATTTGTATGATGAACTATGATGAGGAAAGGAAAACGAAGAGAAATTGGAGGGAAAGTTCCTTATTGTTTCAAAATGGATCTCACAATACCATCGTGAGTGGTGCTGCTGTATTAGTTATAATGGCAGTGACCCGTCGTCGAAAAGGCAAAGGAGTATGAACATGATGAAGGGGAGTCAAAATGGGTTAAACAATGGGTCAGGAGGAGCAGTGAGTTTGGAGCCTTAAAGGCTGCCATTTTGTACACATGTCACATGATGCAGTTGTGCCACATGACGTACACTCTTGATCATAAGTAAATCCGCACCAGATACTCTTGATTTACTCGATAATTTCTAATCATTTTTTCCCAATTTTTGGACATGTGAAAGCCACATGCATTGTCTAACACATTCCGCTTCAATTATTCAAATCGACCAACATCACTGTCTCCCAGAGCAGTTCAAAGAGGGCAGGGTGGTTTGGAGGTTTCACCAACTGAAGTTTTCATCAAATTTTTCACCTGCACAACCTTCAGCCTTGGTCACTAAGTGACAGACAAGGCAAATTATTAAAAAATATATCAAGATCTCGCCAAAAATGCATTTTTGTCCATAATTTCACCACTTACTTGGCAACCCAGTGAACTCAACTGTGAGATGCCCCCTTGCCATACTATGCAAACGGGACACTGTATTGTGTTTTGGTCGCCGGACAATTTGAATTGAACTATGATTGAAAGCATGGAATTGATCTGTTGTGGTTGGTGTTACTCCAACCACAATGATTTTGAATAACAATTGGCCTGTTCAACTAGCCAACATTCAATTCAGGACATTGACTGGGGACAAGTCTAAGGGACCATCTCACAGTTGGGTTCACTGGATGCCAAGCATGTGGTGAGATTTTTGACAAAAATGCAATTTTTGGTGAGATCTTGATATATTTTTGGAAAATTTTCACTGGACTGTCGCTTAATGACCGAGGCTGAAGGTTGTGCGGGTAAAAAATTTGATGAAAACTTCAGTTGGTGAAACCTCCAAACCAGCCTGCCCTCTTTGAACTGCTCTGGAAGGCAGTGATGTTGGTCGATTTGAATAATTGAAGCGGAATGTGTTACACAATGCATGTGACTTTCACATGTCCAAAAATTGGGAAAAAATGATTAGTAATTATCGAGTAAATCAAGAATATCTGGTGCGGATTTACTTATGATCAAGAGTGTACATAAACCTTCTGATTGGTAAATGGCTTGAAATGTTGTGGTATGTTGTGAACATTTGTTGGCAAGATGAAACACGCAGCTAAAAATCTGAACATCATCATACATGTTGGATGGTGTTCAAGTTTGTTGGGAAAACAGTCTACACGGTCATACATTTCGTCATACAAATGCATGTTTTGAACAAATGTATGACCGTGTACGACTGTTATGTGTCAAAACGGCAAAATGACGAAATGGCAACACGGAATGATCGACTATAATTAGCAAGAATATATAAGTACCATAAGTACTTATATATTCTTGCTCCTGTGTGTTTTACAACTAGTGGCACCCAGGTAGCCTACTAAAGAACTACGAGGTAGAGATTCACTGAAACCATGCAGGGAATTGTTTCTGCTATAATAGTCCAATTCCCTGCATAGATTCACTGAATCTCTACCTCGTACTTAGTATCTGAGTGCCACCTAGTTGTTGTACAACACATTAATTACTTGCATAATTGTCAGGAAATGACGTCTATAGCAGTAGCTGTACTTCCACCTATCCAAAATCCCCGGGTTTTTTAGACCCGTGTCTTCCCCGGGATTTTCAATACATTGCAATTGTACGGGGTTTTTAAACACGGGTCTATTAGACACGGCAAAAAATAGGTGTAAGCGCAAGAAACCCGTGTTTCCCCGGGGATTTGGATAGGTGGAACCACGGCTAGTACTTCCACCTATCCAAAATCCCCAGGTTTTTTAGACCCGTGTCTTCCCCGGGCTTGAAAAAAACCCACCTCGTGCTTACACCTATTTTCAATATATTACAATTGCATGCTGGCGAGCTTGCCGTGTCTAATAGACACGGGGTTTTTAAACACGGGTCTATTAGACACGGCAAAAAAATAGGTGTACGCGCAAGAAACCCGTGTTTCACCCGGGGTTTCGGATAGGTGGAACCACGGCTTATAGCCGAGATGGCCTGCAGTCAACGCCGTTTCTAAAAGCTTACTATAGCTGAAGGGGTTTTATTGTCGATGTCATCAAGTGAAATTGTACCATGGGTCCACGTTCTTGTCGCAAACTGTCCCCAGTTTCTGATTTGGGGTAATTGCGGAAACAGTTAGCATGGTTAGTGGAAACTGGGCCGACCGCATCGAAACCCAGATAGTGAGACGCGGAGATAGTGCTATCGGCGTACTAACGACAACCCGCTAAAACCAAGGACCCTATCACCGCACTGAACGCGCCGTTAAAGAGAGTTGACAATAGGCTATCTGCAGATAGGAAATACGTAGTGCCGGGTGCGAGGTTGGCTTATGATCAACCGAAAGCCAGGAAATCTATTTATAACCGAGTGGCGATACCGCGTGCTTTCTTTGTTCACAATGCATGTTTCTGACGAAATGAATGTGGGTTCGAGAAACCGAACAATGTGATTGGCATTGGCGTTTCGGGGACTGCGAAAACTCGCATCGTCACGAATTACGAGTCACGAAACGATTTCAGGACGTTGATGACGTCATGACGCGGTTTCTTCGTCTCAATCCATGATGATCCGACTTTCGGCCTTGTGAACGACGTGACAACATCTCTTTAACACGACGTCATTACCTTACAGAGAGATATTTCAAGCATTTATTCCAGCGCTAAGGTGTGACAGGTATATCCAGTTGTCACCTGTGTGCTCAGAAATGCCCCAAAACATATTTCTTGTAAATGAAAATTATGCAATTCGTAATTCGTAAACTACATGTACCTAACATTACGAAGATTTACGGCCATCCTCGTCAAGACGCAACAAATTTGCACGTGGTCACGAAAGAGACGCAATGTCATACGTCAAAGTGATGACGTCATGGTCGAAGCATATTGGTATTTCATAATTCGCAGATGTTGCGGAACCTCCGTATTATTAGCAGCGTCCCTTACACGAAAATGCCGTACTCAGTCAATTCATTTCCAAGCATGAAGGTTTGTGTATGACGTGTCAGCGCTGGTTCTAGAATATCAAGCAACTGGGTGAATTACTGCTTCAGGAAACCGATGACATGCACAAAATTATCAAAAAAATCGTGATCTATGACATCTTCGAATAGGTTGTGACGAATAAGTTGTCGTCTGTACGTACTAGACCTAACTGCTTCGTCAAGATCATCTTCCACAGAGAAATTATGTTAGTCGGGTCAATATAAGATTGTACCCCCAAAAAAATTGCAACAAAATGTTTTATTGTTTTAAATGCTAAGGTAGACCATACTGAGCTCCAGAAAAAAAGTCTCCGGAAATCTGACCCCGGGAAAGGGGGTTAATTTGCAATTTGCTATCTGGAACTGACTTTATCATTGGGCCCAAGAACAGAGCTTTGTACAGGAGAATGGGAACCGATGTACAACTAACTTATGAACGGTTGGATTTACACCCCATAAATGTATTACAAACAGATAGAAACATGGTGCCTCTTAATCGAAAAAACATGTTTTTGTAGTTTTTAACTAGTTACTTTACTGGAAATGGCGATTTTTATGTATTTTGACCCATTTTGTGAAATTTGCGTAAAAACGACATTTATTCTCACATAAAACAATTAAAAATATGCTTGTCTGCTTCTAAGATGTCATGTTTCTATCTATTGGTAATACATTTATGGGGTGTAAATCCAACCGTTCGTAAGTTAGTTGTACACCGGTTCCCATTCTCCTGTACAAAGCTCTGTTCTTGGGCCCAATGATAAAGTCAGTTCCAGATTGCAAATTGCAAATTAACCCCTTTCCCGGGGTCAGATTTCCGGAGACTTTTTTTCTGGAGCTCAGTATGGTCTACCTTGGCATTTAAAACAATAAAACATTTTGTTGCAATTTTTTTGGGGTTTGGGCCATATATTTCATATTTTGACCCGACTATGTGCTTCCCCCGCCACATTTTGTTCCGTCCTGTCTCTATCGGCGCGGTAAAGGTGGTCTGAGCACCTTTAGCGAAATCGCCTATCGAAGTCTTAACGGCGGCAGGCCGATAGGCTATCGGAGTTTCTATGCGGCCATCGCTATCGGTGGTCTATCGCTATTTTCCTATCGCACATTCTGTGCGGTCATTTACCGATACTGACGGCGATAAGGCACCGATAGGCTATCTGTACCGCTATCTGGGTTTCGATGCGGTCAGCCCTGGACAACTAGGAACTGTAGTCCTAGGACCAAGAATCCTAGGAACCAATGTCCTGGGACTGCGCCTCCTTAGGAATAGAGGTCCAACATTTAGAAGCAGCGGTCCTAGGCGGACCTCCGTTACGATAGAAATCTAGGATCCCACGTCCGCCGGACTCGCTTTCCTAGGAATGCAGGTCCGGCGGTCCTGCTTTCCTAGGAACGCAAGTCCGCCGGACCTGCTTTCCTCGCAATGCAAGTCCGGCGGCCCTGCTTTCCTAGGAATGCAAGTCCGCCCAACATACTTTCCGAGACAAACACGTCCACAGAGACCATTACATTCCTCGAAATCAGAGCCCTGCAGACCTACGATTTTACCAATCCACGTCCAAAAGACATGAATGAGGGCGTATACAACAAGGCTTCACGTGCGTTTTATATCAAGCATACTATTGTGTTACATGTATGTGATCAACCGTTCCTCTTACAGATGAGTTATTCCAATAAATGTCGGCCTTGTAGATCATGCAAGATGCACCACAATGTTCGAAGATGACAAGAAAAAACAATTTAGGCTAAACAAAAAAGAGCCTGCCCGACAGGGAATCGAACCCGCAGTATTTGCGTACTATGCAGGGGTAGCGAGCATTATTAAAGAGGTCGTAACCCTACGTCAGGCCTAAACCAGGCGTAGTGCAAGGGCCACAACGAACACTACGCCTGGCTTAGGCCGGACGTAGGGTTACGACCCCTTTATGCTCGCTACTCCTGGTGTCCGAACCACTACAGCACGAGTGACTGGCTGGCCGACGACCGATTATTTTAGCTATTTGAATGCATGTCCTCTTAAACAGCCATACAGGTTCTATTGCGCAAAAGGGGAAGGACTTTAGTTACGGCGGACTCTGATTTCTGTCACTGCTGTAAAAGAAATCTAAGTCCCCTAGTAATCAGAGTCCTACTTGTTATATAGGATTGGTAACCCAGGAACGGAAGTCCCCGTAGGACAATGGTTCCTTAGGAACCAAGGTCCGAAGGACCTTGGTTCCGGGCGGACCTGCATTTCTTTCACACCGGGTCACATTTGTGGTCGTTCCCCTACTGTTCGCGCTGTCCACTAGCTATTCAATAGCCGCGTGTGATTAAAGGTCCGTGGAAAATCCAACTATCAATTTCCTAACTTCCGCATTCCATTGGGTCAAAGTTAGATGTTGCCAGACTTTACACTAACCTTACTGCCTGGCAAAGACAATTTGACTGGTGCAAGTGTAACGTTTTTTCAGTGTGGCCGTTTTTCTGTGTGATTCCCATTGTTCGGAACACACTGGGAAACGAACTCGCTGTTTCTCTGTGTGTCGTTCATTGTCCAGTCGCCGCTCATTCCGTCAATCTATTGTACTGTCACACTGGCTCACGGGCCTCACTGAAAAACGTCACAGCGGCTCACTGGTACCGGTTGGTGCCATTGAATATTTTGCATAAACGACACTGCATTTTTAATCTTGCATCTTTTTACCGGACATCATTCCGTAGGGCATGAAATAATAACTAGTTTCTAAGATGAAAGACATAGCTTCCTACCAGATTCGAACCCACGGACCCTCGCATAAGGCATCAATCACCAGCACTCAGGGGCAACACGCCTTAACCATACTCACGAGGGATATTGATAACATTCATAAATGATCTATTTGTCTTATCATAACCTTTATTGCTGTGGAGTTTTATGGTATTCAAGAGATATTGAAGTTTGAAAAGTGGAACAGCTTTTTAGCTCAGCTGACCAAAGGTCAGCGAAGCTATTCATGATGTATACTACTCTTACTCAGCCCGAGAGGTCCAGTCAAACTCGGCCCAGGATGAAGACCTGTGGCCGGTCAAAATCCAAATCCTCCTCTAAATATTGTTACAGCCCAGAATGACCAGCTTGTTATGGTGCTATTGAATCAGCGATGATGGATATTCATAGCACTGGTACGTCGTAGAGGTGTCGGTCCAGCAACATCGGTTTCCAAACTTTGGTACCTTGACTCCCCGCAAGGCGGCCCACACTTGCATCTGAAATAACGACAGGCATGAATAGACATCTACGGTGGCTGGTAAAGGACATCAATATATTTTTTTTAAAAGTCGGGATCCCGACTTTTAAAGTCGGGATTCCGGTTTTTAAAATCTCGGGATCCCGACTTTTAAAAACTCGGGATCCCGACTTTTAAAAACTCGGGATCCCGAGTTTAAAAACTCGGGATCCCGACTTTTAAAATCTCGGGATCCCGACTTTAAAATCTCGGGATCCCGACTTTGAAAAACTCGGGATCCCGACTTTTAATGAGTATGGGTGGTTATAGCCGCAAAAAGAAGACGTTGACAAAACAGAGACGTAGGTTACGAAATCAGAGATGTGCTACAGAGATGTTCTTCAACAAAACAGAGACGGGAGTCGTTCACAAGGGAGACGTAGGGTGGCATTAAATCATTAACAAAACTTGGAGACGTGCCTTATCAATTATGCACCTGTCGAGACAAGTTTTAATGAGGTCGAATTTGATTGGATGTTGGTGCATGGTGATGTCCCATTATGCCTCAAAGAGAATTCAGATAAACGGAGGCGCTGCGATTGCATTCTTGCTAGACATCAATGGGACATTACCATGCACCAACTTAAATTCGACCTCATTAAAACTTGTTTCGACAGGTGTATATGAGGTCTTTAATACACCTTTAACTGCCATGAGCGCCACCCAATGTCTCATTAATGAACAATATTTCAAATCATGCCAACGCCTCTATCATGTCTATATGGCGTACCATTCAAACTAATCGCTACCCTACGAGCAAGCCCATACGGGCAGCATATGGGCCCCATATAGTTTCAGATCTGGGCCCATGTGGGCATGCACCCAAGAAAAATATGGGTCTCATATTATTTTGCCCAGATACGATATGGGGCCCATCTGGGCCCATATGAAAACGCCCATATGGGACCCACAGATGGGCAAAAAATAAGGACCCCATATGGGTCTTGGGTGCAGAATCCTCTGGGGGCCCATATGGGATCGCCCATCAGGGCCCATATGTGCCTTTGTCTAGGTACGTTTGAAAAATGTGAACGTCTCTGATTAAAGGCACGTCTCAAAATTCAGTGCCACCCTATGTCTCCTTTGTGAACGACTCCAAATCACAGCTAAACGTCTCTGTTTTGTTAACAAACTCTGTGTTCTAGAACCACATCTCTGATTTTGTAACCTAGGCTACGTCTCTGCTTTGTCAACGTCTACTTTTTGCGGATATAACAGCCCATATTCATTGAAAGTCGGGATCCCGAGTTTTTAAAAGTCGGGAACCCGAGATTTAAAAGTCGGGATCCCGAGATTTTAAAAGTCGGGATCCCGACTTTAAAAGTCGGAATCCTGACTTTAAATGTCGGAATCCCGACTTTACCGAGAATTTTAAAACAGGCTCCATCTCATGACTGCCATGTTCAAGGTTAAAGATAATGTATTATAACTTCATTGTTTACATTCAATGTTTGTAAACACGGATGTTTACATGTTATTTTGGAGTTTAGGGACATGCCAACCCACCAAATTGAATACTTTCTGTATCAAAGGAATTTCTAGAGGGGCATGCACCCGACAAATTACTCATAAGACAAAGAAACACTGGACACTAACAAAAAATGTAAATAAACAATTATTTTCGTGGCCCGCAAAAATACCCGTGATGCATTGGGTGGTATTTATAAAAGATAGCAAATGCTTTTACTTCACGTTTTGTATTACATTTACATTGGCCATTGCTGCATAAATCTTAAGTAAAAGCATTTGCTACATGTAGCTTTTATGAATACCAGCCAGTGACTGGTATTCATAAAAGTTAGCAAATGCTTTTACTTAATATTTGCACAGCGAGGTCCAATGTAAATGCACTACAAAACTTGAAGTAAAAGCATTTGGTAGCTTTTATTAATATCAGCCATTATCTTTAAAGGATATGAAACCAGACCCCATCATGGCCGCCGCGCACGAGGCAACTTTTCTTGCTCATACGACATTGCGCCGTGTGCGGATGTTTCCAAGAACTCATTACTTCTTGCTCCGATCAAACATGTTTGATTCTTAGGGTTGAAGCCTGCTNTTTTTGGGGGGGGGGGGGGCGCAAAACTGCACCTTTTGTCATTTTTGGCCAAAATTGGCATGAAAACCACTTTTTCAAACTTGACGCTAGGTGGCGATATCGGAGAATATCACCACTAGTGTCGGAACTAGGTTTCCATCTTGAAAAGTAGTGCGCGCGCGGAGCGAACAGAAGAAATTCTTCTGTTTGTTGTGAAGCGGTCACCCAACACTTATTTCCACGCTTACAATATAGATCGTTGAAGATAGGTGTATAAAGGTATAGAGTGATACAAACATCGGTGGAGTAGATATAAAGTAATAATTAAGCTGTTCTGTTTCATTTTCGACAAGATAAATATGTTTCTGCAAATAATACCATTTTGAAAAAGAAGTTCGCGTCACGTGATAGACCAGCCCGCCGACGATGACGTCAGGATTTCAAGATGGCGATCTAGCATCGATGGCAGTGTTAAAATTTTCGTCCAATTATCAAAAAATTTCAACGCTGCGTGGAGTATGCCACTTTTTGAGTGATGCCTGGGGGCTCCCGCACCACCACTATAGCTACGACCTTAGGCTCGAAATCTCGAATCTTTGAGGCAAAAAATCTGTCTAACTGCGCACTAAATGGAGAAAATAAGGCTCGGGGCACCTCCTTATGACGGCTCCCTAGGGCCCCCGAGCCTTGTTTTCCAAATTTAGTGTGCAGTTAGCCAGATTTTTTGCGTGAAAAATTCGAGATTTCGAGTTACTTTTCATAAACCTTAAACCCTTCTTTAAGCAGGCCTAAAGTAGACCTTTGTAGATGCTCTCTACAATAGCAGTGTTAAAATTTCGTCCAAGTGTCAAAAAATTTCAACGCTGCGTAGAGTATGCTTCCCCAATTGTCAAGTCGCAGCTTATTCCGCCCGACAAAAGGAAGGGAACACCGATACTCATAGCTATGGGCGGTTTTTTCCGCAGAATTAAACGTGCTTGTCGTGCGAGTGAAGCAGACGTAGACGTGTTTGGTGTGTGTATGAAGCAAACATTAGAACTGTGAAAATAATATCAATGACCATGAAAAAATCATGTCAACGTGAAAAA
>NMRB01000822.1:133655-166574 GCA_002633025.1 Notospermus geniculatus | reverse complement strand
ATAACGGTATCTTGGCGCATAATTTTTAATTTTTGTGTAGCCTGAATGACGAGATGTAGTTGTTTCAATGATAAGATGTCTCTTTTCCGAGGATGACAAGTTAAAAACTTGTCAATTGACAAGATAGACCCTGTCAATTTAAGCATATTCTGAGAACGAGTTCCAGCTTGTCAGTACGACGAGAATTTTTTTAGAGTGAAGGCATGAATTGAACCAATCCCCTCTCACGTTGCATTGGTTTTTATACTAGCGCCACTCAGAGTAATTACGTCAGATCAGTCATCAATCTGTTGGCCTAACCCGCAGTTCCATTATACCTGTTGTAACCTACACCGTAAAAATATTTTGAAATAAACGAGTGTATATAAAACGAAGACCCTGAGACCCAAGACCCCTGAAAATGTAAAAAAACGAAGGCCAACGACTCACCATTCGGAAAAACTGAAAAATAAAGACCCAAGACCTAAAAAAGAAAGACCCCACCAGGTGAAAAAAACAAAGACTCTTGCAAAAAATCACAAACAATATTGAAGAATATTCAAATTTCACAGGCTCCTCACACTCATCAAGCTGCATCTTTCCCAAGAAATTAATCAAAATCTATTAAGGCGTCACTAAATGGTGTCCGTAACAGTTAATTGTTGAGAAATGAATGGGATAACAATTAGGCATACTTGTATGATACTTTTTGATCCTATTTAAACGACAATTTCATCGTGAACAACAGGCATTACACAGTTATGACTGTTTCCTGTAGTACATCAGGTCGCATTGCAGTCTTCTTTTGAGACCAATACAGTCATCGTACTGGCACGTTTTCCACCAAAAATCATGACAAAACATAACAGTTTTGCTTCTTTTAGTCTGTGATATCTTAATGTAAAATATTTAAGTGTACGTCCACGAATAGACCATGCAGAAAGTGCTAAGGTGGGGGTCGGCGGATTGCAATGAAATTTGGTGTGTAGTTATCCCCTGGTCAGGGACAAAAGCACGCAAAATATTTGGCCCAATAAATTTGATGGTTGGAGAATATATAGCAAAAATGCAGGGTCCTGGATGACAAAACTGGTCTGAAGTTGTACGTTGCGACTTCATCTTTAAAAAACAAAGAGAAAATCTTTGCCCGCTCTTTCCATTGCAGAAATATGCCTGTGTGTATGTAGACTTTTTGATGTACGTGTACATTCATAGTACATCAGTAGTGCATTTATGCATGACTTTGCACCTGCATATCTCTACAATGGAAAAAGCGGGCAAAGATTTTATTCTTTTAATGAAGAGAGACATCCCCCTACTCTTTTCCCTGGTGTGCTCACCTTCCTCACCCCTGGAGATGGTCCGTAATTCTTTGTAGACCAAACCATACCTTTTTGACACGAGTGCAAAACTGTACCTTTAAATCAAGAGTGATTTGGGACAAAAGAAAATGAACATCTGTAAACATTCGCTGATGAAGTATTTTATTGAAAAATAAACACTCAGATGCATTGAAATGTCTTCTGTTCCCGTGTATTCAGTTCTCCTGTGTTGTACCCGCTTTAAGGGGTAGCAGACCAGGCGAGGTGTTGGGGTGATATCGCCAGCGATCTGGGCCCGTATTTATAAAACCTTGCTAGGCTTAGTTACTTGTTTAATTGGCCAGTTTGTACAGGACAATGTACAGAACTAGTAACCAACGAAGCTAGCATGGTTTTATGAATATGGGCCCTGACCGCCACCGATCTTCTCGCCACCCACCGCAGACATTGTGCGAGCATCGCTGGCGAGAAAACACAGACTGTTGTCCAGCGCACATCTGACGTTCACAGGGGCAAATTTTGCTCGGTTGCCCAGCTTTTATACCAAAGAGGTCTTGGTCATCCAGCCGCAGTTGCGAATCCTCCTTTAAAGGTATTCTTAACCTGTGTCCAAAACTTTTCGCTTGACCTGCCTAACGAGGTGGTCTGTTGGAATTGAACTCAAATCATACTTCTGACTGATCTTGTAAACATCACATTTTGCAAAATCTTTGTTTGTGACACCCTGATTTGATGGCACCTAATTAACTAAAGTTCATGGAGGAACAAGGTTTCAACCTGAACCTTGACAATAGTCATCTTGGCTGCAGTATTGAAGTCTAGCGAATGAGGGACTTGTATACAAAATTTGAAATGCTGTACATGTAGCAATGAAAATGTAGGCCCTACATTGACAGAGGTGTAGGCCTTAAACAGTTGTAAATATGTCGCTATGAGAAAGACCTAGCCTAGAAAACAGTGGGCCCCTACTTGGTGATTATTCATTAGATTTCCATCAAGGATTTCCATGGCATTTTGTCAAAATCTGCCCGGGTACCTTCTGCCCTTACAAATTTCAAAGTGAACACATAACCACAGGGAAGTGATGTTTTGGTGAGGTGGCCCGCCGGCTACAAACATGAATTCTTTCAACAGCCATTCACTACGAACAGAACAAGTAACAGTCCCAGGTGTTGCATAGGAAAAATCACCATTCACACCGTGGAGAATCGGCAGCGCAGTAGCCGAGTTTTTCAGGTGGCAGCACTGGTATCCGACTCGAACATGGCGGCTGTGTCACATATCGATGTGTGTGTTGCCGACTAAAACGCGAAAGATGGAGAGTTTCGGTCGAGGCGAGCGAATTTAAGTAAATTCGAGGATGATCTAGTGATAATTTGCAATAGAACACGCCGAAATATAGGTGCTGAAGGAGTGTTGTTTCTTTGTTTGAAGTGGAAATGTTCGTAGTGTAGGCCGGTTGTTTCATTGATCGCAGTGACCAGCTGGTGACACTTGAACGTTTCCACTTCAAATGTAAAATCGACTACGTAATTCCAATTAAGGAAGCTTTAGATTAATAGACGATCAACTGGATGTTGCGGTGTCAGCCCGTGTGACACCTGGGGGCGATAGGACTACTCTAGCAGCAAAAAGCGAGATGGGAAGACTTGGATATTGTATTCGTTGGTCTGTATTCTCTTTGACTCTCTCTTACAAACTCGGATATGGATCTAATTATAACACAAATCTCCATTCAACTTCGTTGCTTCGTCTGGCAGTCCTCTTGCGCTCCCAAAGCTGCTCTGCCCAGAGCTTAGAATCCCCGCTATTTAACCACAACCTGGACAGCGTCAGGACGCCATCAGAAGCGTCAGAACGCTGACCAAAGCGTCAGGACGCGGTCAAACTAGCGTGTCTAGACAAACATCACTTATCATGCAAATTAGGTGACGCAGGTAATGACGTAGTTACTATGCAAAAAACAGAAAGTGAGCGTGGTAAACAAGAGCATCACCACATCCACTGTAAACTAGGTGATGAGTAGATATCAATCAGAATTAACCTCTTTGCCGAAACTTAAGAGGCATCAACACGGCCCCCCCTTAAATGCGTCATGGGGGGAGCATTTACACACACACTCATATATAATCCAGATAACATGAACCTTGATTACGTAATCCAAACTCCGTCGAATTAATTATCGTATTCGCATGTTGCGTTCTGAATCCGAATAGTCCAATATGCAATTGTTAAATCCACTTGTAAGTCCAAAATTAAGACATAATAGTCCAAGTATAAAGTAATAATACAAGATAGTCCAAAGAATATGAAAGTCCAATAAATGAATGTCACTAAAGTAATCCAAATGAAAGTCCAAACAAACACGAATATTGATAGTCCAAAGCGAAAAATGATAGTCCAAAAATTACATGGGACATGATAGTCCTGAATTACATCATAATCCACATGAAATTGTATCCGTAATTAATTAATCCTGGGTATCCAAAGTGTCCTCGTCAGGCGTTAGTTCCAAAGAGACGATTATGTTGATTGGACGAACCAACGTATCCGAATTCGCTGTCTTTAGTTCAACGGTGCGAATTAATCCATCTCCTCTTGGGAACGTACGTGTAATCCTTGCGAGCGGCCAATGTGTTCTCGGCTGAGTGTGATCGAGGACCAAAACCACATCTCCGTCTTTGACGTTTTTCGATTGAGTAATCCATTTTGATCGTAGCTGCAGCGTCGGAAGATATTCGGCGGTCCATCTCTTCCAAAACTGGTCAATGACGAACTGGGCGTGTCTCCATCGTTTCCCAAACTGATCATGCTTGCCAAATACTCCAAGAGACTTGAACGATGGAGCATGTGGTCTCAGCAGATCATTTGGCGTCAGCGGCGGCATGTCTTTGGGATCGGACGAAACGACTGTCATCGGGCGACTATTAACGATATTCTCCACTTCCGCAAATATCGTGTCGATGCGTTCATCATCTAGAGTTTGTTTTCCCACGACTGCAGAAAGGACCCTTCTGACGGTGCGGATGCATCTCTCCCAAACGCCTCCCATATTTGAAGCGGTCGGCGGGTTGAAGATCCATTCGATGTGATTCTGCTGCAGGTAGGCTTTCAGACGATGACTGTCATTCCAGGAGATGATTGAGTCCCGCAGCTCTCTGTTGGCCCCAACGAAATTGGTACCGTTGTCCGAACGAATCCGTCTCGGGGCTCCTCTTCTGGCGCTGAACCTGACCAAGGCGTTTATGAATGAATCAGTATCCATGGACCATAGCTTCTCAAGGTGGATCGCTCGCATTGACAGGCAAGTGAAGATACATCCGTAACGTTTCTCTGTAGAGCGTCCTCTCTTCACCAGGAATGGACCAAAGGCATCGATCCCAACGAGCTGAAACGGATAGTCTGCTGGTGAAATCCTGTCTTCTGGGAGGTCAGCCATCTTTTGCGTACCCAGCCTCCCATACAGCAGCTTGCAGATTACGCAGTTCTTTTTGACACCTTTGACGTCTTGACGGGCTTGTGGAATCCAGTATTGCTGTCTCAATGCTGCCATCACATGCTCTCTACCAGAGTGTCTTGTCTGTCTTTCATGAATGTCTCTGATGATCAGTGTCGTGACGATCTCATTTCTTGGGATGATAACCGGGTATTTCGCTCTGTCTGGGATCATGGCATGTTTCAGGCGTCCATTCAGGCGCAGCAGCTGGTCTCCGTCGAGGCACGGCTCAAATTCGTAGATTGGACTCTTTCTTGGGATGGATCCTCCGGCTTTCAAAGTCTTGATTTCCTCACTGTAGGCCTTGGCTTGGACGCAGCGCAGGATGGACTTCTCAGCAGTCTCGACGTCTTGAGCTGACAAGGTTTTCTTCGTCTCAGGTGGTCGTCTCAGGTAAAGCCATTGGATGAATTTCTGGAGGTATCCTACAGGTTTCACCAAGCGGGGCCAGCTTGAGTATCTCTCAAATAGTTCTGTCATAACGTCAGGTGAGGATGTCATCTGTGCAGCGCAGACTGTGGCCTTTTTCTTCACTTCTGGGTCGTTTTCTGGCAAATTTGGCTGCACGTCTGGCAGGACAGGCCAGCTGTCTTCATTCCCCCATAGGAACTCCGGGCCATGACGCCATCTAGCATTTTCTAGCAGCTGCTCTGCGGTCAGGCCTCTCGACGCATCATCAGCCGGATTGTCTTTCGTGGGAACGTATCTCCACTGGGTCGGATGGGTCGAATCATGAATGGTCGCAACTCGATTGGCCACGAACGTCTTGAAACATCTTGTCTTATTCTGGATATACTGGAGGGTGATGGTGCTGTCGGTCCAAAATGTTGAGGGTTGTAATGGTAGACGCATCTCTTTTCGCAGCTGAACATCCATCTGGACTGCAGTGACTGCACCGGACAGTTCTAATCTCGGTATGGTCATGGTGGAAATTGAACAAGAGCATCACCGCATCCACTCTAAACTAGGTGATGAGTAGATATCAATCAGAATCAACCTCTTTGCCGAAATTTAAGAGGCATCAACACGGCGCCCCCTTAAATGCGTCATGGAGGGAGCATTTACACACACACACACACATAATCCAGACAACATGAACCTTGATTACGTAATCCTAACTCCGTCGAATTAATTATCGTATTCGCATGTTGCGTTCTGAATCCGAATAGTCCAAACATGCAATTGTTAAATCCACTTGTAAGTCCAAAATTAAGACATAATAGTGTAAGTACAAAGTAATAATACACGATAGTCTAAAGAATATGAAAGTCCAATAAATGAATGTCACTAAAGTAATCCAAATGAAAGTCCAAACAAACACGAATATTGATAGTCCAAAGCGAAAATGATAGTCCAAAATCACATGGCACATGATAGTCCTGAATTACATCATAATCCACATGAACTTGTATCCGTAATTAATTAATCCTGGGTATCCAAAGTGTCCTCCTCAGGCGTTAGTTCCAAAGAGACGATCTTGTTGATTGGGCGAACCAACGTATCCGAATTCGCTGTCTTTAGTTCAACGGTGCGAATTAATCCATCTCGTCCTGGGAACGTACGTGTAATCCTTGCGAGCGGCCAATGTGTTCTCGGCTGAGTGTGATCGAGGACCAAGACCACATCTCCGTCTTTGACGTTTTTCGATTGAGTAATCCATTTTGATCGTAGCTGCAGTGTCGGAAGATATTCAGCGGTCCATCTCTTCCAAAACTGGTCAATGACGAACTGGGCGTGTCTCCATCGTTTCCCAAACTGATCATGCTTGCCAAATACTCCAAGAGACTTGAACGATGGAGCATGTGGTCTCAGCAGATCATTTGGCGTCAGCGGCGGCATGTCCTTGGGATCGGACGAAACGACTGTCATCGGGCGACTGTTAACGATATTCTCCACTTCCGCAAATATCGTGTCGAGGCGTTCATCATCTAGAGTCTGTTTTCCCACGACTGCAGAGAGGACTCTTCTGACAGTGCGGATGCATCTCTCCCAAACGCCTCACATATTTGAAGCGGTCGGCGGGTTGAAGATCCATTCGATGTGATTCTGCTGCAGGTAGGCTTTCAGACGATGACTGTCATTCCAGGCGATGATTGAGTCCCGCAGCTCTCTGTTGGCCCCAACGAAATTGGTACCGTTGTCCGAACGAATCCGTCTCGGGGCTCCTCTTCTGGCGCTGAACCTGACCAAGGCGTTTATGAACGAATCAGCATCCATGGACCATAGCTTCTCAAGGTGGATGGCTCGCATTGACAGGCAGGTGAAGATACATCCGTAACGTTTCTCTGTAGAGCGTCCTCTCTTCACGAGGAATGGACCAAAGGCATCGATCCCAATGAGCTGAAACGGATAGTCTGCTGGTGAAATCCTGTCTTCTGGGAGGTCAGCCATCTTTTGCGTACCCAGCCTCCCATACAGCAGCTTGCAGATTACGCAGTTCTTTATGACACCTTTGACGACTTGACGGGCTTGTGGAATCCAGTATTGCTGTCTCAATGCTGCCATCACATGCTCTCTACCAGAGTGTCTTGTCTGTCTTTCATGAATGTCTCTGATGATCAGTGTCGTGACGATCTCATTTCTTGGGATGATGACCGGATATTTCGTTCTGTCTGGGATCATGGCATGTTTCAGGCGTCCATTCAGGCGCAGCAGCTGGTCTCCGTCGAGGCACGGCTCAAATTCATAGATTGGACTCTTTCTTGGGATGGATCCTCCGGCTTTCAAAGTCTTGATTTCTTCACTGTAGGCCTTGGCTTGGACGCAGCGCAGGATGGACTTCTCAGCAGTCTCGACGTCTTGAGCTGACAGGGTTTTCTTCATCTCAGGTGGTCGTCTCAGGTAAAGCCATTGGATGAATTTCTGGAGGTATCCTACAGCTTTCACCAAGCGGGGCCAGCTTGAGTATCTCTCAAAAAGTTCTATCATAACGTCAGGTGATGCTGTCGTCTGTGCAGCGCAGACTGTGGCCTTTTTCTTCACTTCTGGGTCGTTTTCTGGCAAATTCGGCTGCCCGTCTGGCACGACAGGCCAGCTGTCTTCATCCCCCCATAGGAACTCCGGACCATGACGCCATCTAGCATTTTTCAGCAACTGCTCTGCGGTCAGGCCTCTCGACGCATCATCAGCCGGATTGTCTTTCGTGGGAACGTATCTCCACTGGTTCGGATGGGTCGAATCAAGAATGGTCGCAACTCGATTGGCCACGAACGTCTTGAAACGTCTTGTCTTACTCTGGATGTACTGGAGGGTGATGGTGCTGTCGGTCCAAAATGTTGAGGGTTGTAATGGTATACGCATTTCTTTTCGCAGCTGGACATCCATCTGGACTGCAGTGACCGCACCGGACAGTTCTAATCTCGGTATGGTCATGGTGGAAATTGGAGCCAGTCTTGACTTTGCCATAATGAGGGTGCAGTGGACTCGGCCTTCACTGTTGACGAGTCTCAGGTAACTGGTAGCTCCATAAGCTGCAGTTGATCCATCGCTGAAGTGATGCAGCCTGGCTTCTACAATTTCACCAAAGTCGAGGGGCTGGACGCATCTGGGAATTTTCAAATCTTCAAGTTTCGGCAGGCCATCTAACCACCTTTGCCATCTCTTGACGTTGTTTGGACTCAGCTCATCGTCCCATCCCTTTTCCAGGTGGCATTCACTTTGAAAGATGATCTTCGCTTCCAGGATCTCTAATCTTGACACTGAAGCTGTCGGATTGCGTGTCCCACTGGACGCCCAGGGCTCTTTCGACTGGTAGCGAATCTGTTGTCAGATCAAGGGTTTTCACCGTCTTGGCTCTCTCTTCGATGGGGATGGACTGGAGGACTTCCTTGCTGTTGGAGGACCATTTTGTCAGCCGAAACCCTCCACTCTGTAGTAGTTCTCGCAGTTCTTGAACCAACTTCACAGCAGCGTCGGCGTCAGATGTTGATTTCAGGCAGTCGTCCATGTAGAAATCGCGTTTAACCGTAGCAGTACTCGTAGGGCGAAGCTGGCAACGCTAGGGCTCCAAACGCCGCCGAATAGATGGACTGTCATCCGAAACACTACGGGGTCCTTCTCCGGATCACCATCCTTCCACCACAGGAACCTGAGGACGTCCCTGTGATCTTTCTTAACCTTAACTTGATGGAACATCTCTTGGATGTCTCCCATGACGGCTATCGGCTGCTCCCGGAAACGGATGAGGATTCCTACAAGCTTGTTCATCAGATCAGGGCCTTGATGATAGACTTCTTTGTTCAAGGAAGTTCCGGAAAATTCAGCGCTGCAGTCAAAGACGATTCTGAATTTGTCGGGTTTCTGCGGGTGGACGACGTTGTGATGCGGCAGGTACCATTCAGATCCTGGATGCGACATCTGATCAGAGGAGACGGGTTCAGCGAATCCTTTGATGAGGAGGTCTTCAATGCCGGCCTTATACTTTGCATGTAAATCTGGATCTCTGATAAGCCTTTTCCCTAAGGACCGCAACCTCTTCTCAGCCAGGGCTCGGTTATTTGGCAGTTCCGGTGGTACATTCTTGAATGGGATCTCCAATTCGTAATGCCCATCAACCAATTCAACCGACCTAATGCCATCTAGCATTTTTCAGTAACTGCTCTGCGGTCAGGCCTCTCGACGCATCTTCAGCCGGATTGTCTTTCGTGGGAACGTATCTCCACTGGGTCGGATGGGTCGAATCATGAATGGTCGCAACTCGATTGGCCACGAACGTCTTGAAACGTCTTGTCTTACTCTGGATGTACTGGAGGGTGATGGTGCTGTCGGTCCAAAATGTTGAGGGTTGTAATGGTAGACGCATCTCTTTTCGCAGCTGGACATCCATCTGGACTGCAGTGACCGCACCGGACAGTTCTAATCTCGGTATGGTCATGGTGGAAATTGGAGCCAATCTTGACTTTGCCATAATGAGGGTGCAGTGGACTCAGCCTTCACTGTTGACGAGTCTCAGGTAACTGGTAGCTCCATAAGCTGCAGTTGATCCATCGCTGAAGTGATGCAGCCTGGCTTCTACAATATATTTCACCAAAGTCGAGGGGCTGGACGCATCTGGGAATTTTCAAATCTTCAAGTTTCGGCAGGCCATCTAACCACCTTTGCCATCTCTTGACGTTGTTTGGACTCAGCTCATCGTCCCATCCCTTTTCCAGGTGGCATTCACTTTGAAAGATGATCTTCGCTACCAGGACGTATGGACAGACGAATCCGAGGGGGTCATATACGGAGCTCAGGATGCGAAGCAGGCCACGTCTTGTGTATGCTGGATCCCTCTCTCTAATCTTGACACTGAAGCTGTCGGATTGCGTGTCCCACTGGACGCCCAGGGCTCTTTCGACTGGTAGCGAATCTGTCGTCAGATCAACAGTTTTCACCGTCTTGGCTCTCTCTTCGATGGGGATGGACTGGAGGACTTCCTTGTTGTTGGAGGACCATTTTGTCAGCCGAAACCCTCCTTTCTGTAGTAGTTCTCGCAGTTCTTGAACCAACTTCACAGCAGCGTCGGCGTCAGATGTTGATTTCAGGCAGTCGTCCATGTAGAAATCGCGTTTAACTGTAGCAGTACTCTCTCGGCTGAACTTGTCTTCGTTATCGTCGGCTGTTCGTCGTAGGGCGAAGCTGGCAACGCTAGGGCTCCAAACGCCGCCGAATAGATGGACTGTCATCCGAAACACTATGGGATCCTTCTCCGGATCACCATCCTTCCACCACAGGAACCTGAGGACGTCCCTGTGATCTTTCTTAACCTTAACTTGATGGAACATCTCTTGGATGTCTCCCATGACGGCTATCAGCTGCTCCCGGAAACGGATGAGGATTCCTACAAGCTTGTTCATCAGATCAGGACCTTGGTAGACTTCTTTGTTCAAGGAAGTTCCGGAAAATTCAGCGCTGCAGTCAAAGACGATTCTGAATTTGTCGGGTTTCTGCGGATGGACGACGTTGTGATGCGGCAGGTACCATTCAGATCCTGGATGCGACATCTGATCAGAGGAGACGGGTTCAGCGAATCCTTTCATGAGGAGGTCTTCAATGCCGGCCTTGTACTTTGCATGTAAATCTGGATCTCTGACAAGCCTTTTCCCTAAGGACCGCAACCTCTTCTCAGCCAGGGCTCGGTTATTTGGCAGTTCCGGTGGTACATTCTTGAATGGGATCTCCAATTCGTAATGCCCATCAACCAATTCAACCGATCTTTCCCAGACATCAACCACCTTTCTGTCATCTTGGGACATCTGTGGCGAGGCATCAGCAAGGGCGTGGCTTATATCCAATTTCCAAAATTGCTCGACTTGGACTTCTAGGGCTCGTTCATGAGACATGTCTTCAGGCAAGTCAGCTCTGATGAAATTACAGGCGGCGGCATTCTCCATTGGTCTCCCTCCAATCGGACCATTGACTGTCCATCCAAGGGCTGTCCTGACGGCGTAGGGCTCTGTTTCCTCACCCCTGCGTATCTCGAGTGGCATAATGGCTTCAGGGACATCCTGTCCTATCAATAGAGCGACGTCTCTGTCTTCATCTGTGGAGGAATTAGCAATATTCGTCAGGTGCTGCCATCTAGTGACGTCATCTCGACCCACTCCAGTCATTCCTGATGGGAACGTCTCAACAGCATAGACCATCGGCAGTGCAATCGTCTTTCGTTTTCTAGCTTTGCGTGATGTGGAGGTGACTTCAAGAGCGACGACAGCGGCTCCCATCGTTGCAGTCTGTCCTAATGTCTCCAAGGCTAAGTCTGTATTCGCTCCCGTTAATCCCAAGTCAGCCAGCAGTTTCTTTGAACAGAAGGTTCTGTTGCTCCCAGTATCCAAAAGCGCATGCGTTCTGATGAAATCTTCTTGTCCTATCCCTTTTACGTAGACTGGGACAATCGGCAAGGCTATCCTAAGTGAAGTGGCGGCATCTTGGATACGGCTGCCACAGGCACAACTTTTAGCTTCACCCTTCTTTTCTTGGGCTGATGGAGACGATGACTCCGCTGCATCAGGCTTTGTCGCTTCTCCTGATTTCGGCTCCTCTCAGGTTTCATCTTCAGCGTGTCATGAAGAAATTTTGAATGTTTTCTGCTGTCTTTACCGCAGTCACAGAAGCTTGATTTCTGGCATTGCCAGGCCCCATGCCCAGGTATCAGGCAGTTGAAGCAGAGTTTGTTTTCTTTCGCCTTTTTAGACGTTTCTTGGAATCCATTGATTTGAATTTGGGGCAGGCGTAAATCTTGTGGTCTTTGCTGCAGACAGGACACTTGACGTCTCGCTTCAGATCTGGCGATGGTTTATGGGCTTGCTGACGGCTACCGTTTGAAGATTTTGTCTCCCCATTCTTGTCTTTGGCTTGTACGTTCATGCTGACGTTTGGTTTCTTCTGGTGCGCGGCATGTTTCTTATCTTTGGACTTGTCGCCTCTGTCCTTGGTCTCAAGTCTACCAAATAACGGGTCATTAGCTTCTCCTGCTACTTGTTCCAGAAATTTCACGAATTCATCAAAGGAGGGGTACTCCTTGGTTTTCTGTTTGGCTCGGTAGGCCTCCTTTCGCCATCTGGACTGTGTGTAGAGCGGCAGGCGGGAAACGATCTGTACCATGCGGTCCTGAGGGAGTCCACATCCCTTGTCCTCTTCATCGCCTTGAGGGTCTCATAACAGCCGCGTACGTCATCAGCAAAATCTTGGATCGATTCCCCGGAGTTGGGACGAACAGACGGGCCATCAGTGATTTTCTTGATCCAGGCGTGGGCGATAGTATGGTCGTCTCCGAAGCGTTCTTTGAGCAGCTCTCTTGCACGGGTGTAGCCTTCTTTCGGTTGCATCAGTGCACAGGGACGAATAACGTTTGATGCTTTCCCGGTACAATATTCAAAGAGGCGGTTCAGCTTGTCTCCATCTGAGACGCAAGCGTTGTGGACGATGCTGTCAAACGATTTCATGAATGACCAAAACTGCATCGGGTCACAATCAAACTTGATTATTCCTGTCTCGGGCAGACGAAGGAGCATCAATCATCTGTCGCTGTAAATCATGCTCAGGAAGAGGGTGGTAAGCATACGCTGGAAAGCTCGGATAGACATACTGTGGCATAGGCAGGGCAGCTGGTACAGACGACGAGGTCTGGACAGGTGCAGACAGTTCAGCAGGCTCGGAGGAGACAGGATGTGACATTGGAGTTTGGACGACAGACGTCTCAGGCTGTGGTCGTACGGTGTCGCCATCTGACGTAGTCAACTGGGGTTCACAAGGCTTACTAGTAGTCGCGTAAACCGGCACAGCAACCATTTGCGCTTCTGGTTCTGTCTTTATGACGTTCATCATGGGACGCTCGGGCGGCTTCTGCTTAAATTCTGGTGCAGCTGGATTGAGTCTTAGTGAAGCCTCGGGAGTTTCTGTGGTCTTCAGCTGGGGTTTGGAAACGGCAGAACTCACTGCAGACTTCAGCTTCCCGGTCACGGATGACATGGCTCTGTTTTCTTCTACAAACTTGGCCAAAGTCTGTTCCTCTGCATCTGCAGCCCTAATTTCTGCTTCTAACATCATACACTCTCTTTCAAACTTTAGTTGACGTTCTTTCTTTTCGATTTCCATCTGGAGACGCTTGGCCTGTTGTTCAGCCTCAAACTTCCACTGGATCAGATCTTCCTCCATCTTCAGTTCCGTCGACTTATGTTGCTCAAGAAGAAGGGCTTTCTCACGCAGGGCTGCTTTCTTGGCTGATGCCATGGCGAGACGACTAGATGCCTTACTTGATCTAGAGGTGATGCTGGTCCGACGGGACGTCTGCGATGCGCTGTCCGCTGGATCGATGTCATTGTTAAGTTTCTCCTGATCCTTAACCCTCTCAAGGCTGAGGCGGTCTGTTTGGCAGTAAGACAGTTGCTGATCAAACAGGTCTTGGATTTCTTCTAGACTCTCCCGGTCATACGTCGCAACAGCATCCCTCAGTTTCTCGTGGCTCTCACGAAAATTTTCAAAGGCCTTTTCTAGTTTGTCAAAATAAGGACCGAGATCATTGCTTGACAAACCTTGACCGAGGGCTAGCTGGAACTGCTTGTGTTTCTTCGTCACATCTGAGGCATAGCCTGCTCTGCTCTTCTTCAAACCTTGGATCAGTACGGCAGAATTCTCCGCCGACTGGCTTTCTTGCTTGTCTCGGGTGACGGGACGCAAACGACTCCTTATCCACTCACGGGTTGACCCAGTTTCAGCAGCTGCAGGCCTAGTATTTAGATACGACACTTTGCGTGGTGTAGTCATCGTACTGTACTGTAGTAGATGTCCTTCTCTGGGATTCCGGTTTTGGCCTTTCTTGATTCTGTTGGATATTCTCTTGAAGCGAAGTTGAATCTTGTTGCGGTCTCAGCCCGTGTGACACCTGGGGGCGAAGGGACTACTTCAGCAGCAAAAAGCGAGATGGGAAGACTTGGATGTTGTATTCGCTGGTCTGTATTGTCTTTGTCTCTCTCTTACAAACTCGGATATAGGTCTAATTATAACACAAATCTCCTAGCCGGACTAGGGTTTGAATGATATAATTCAGACCGGGCTCTGACGGTACGCCAGCTGTGGACAGGATTTCTGAGCTTGAGCAGAACGAGCAAAGGTTCCCCAGACAGCAGTTCGCTACATGGCTTGGCTTCGTTTCTTCCATTCAACTTCGTTGCTTCGTCTGGCAGTCCTCTTGCGCTCCCAAANACTTCTAAAAATTTTACAAACCCCCAAGAAAAAATTATCGAATTGAAAAAAAATTGCAAATGTAAATATTTTTCATCAATGAGCTCTATGGGCCACCGTACACATAGGTAACGGACACCCGCAAAGCGCAAAGCGCAACGTTTGAACCAACCTTTACAGGTTTTAAGCCAGGTTCTGTGGCTGACCGGGATAATAATGCATGTAATAATAATAATATCTTTATTGTCACCTCGTATACAAAGTTGTTTACATCAGATAAAGAGTTGAAGAAGAAAAAAGTTATAGGCCTATTTATATATAAACTAATATGAAATGATTAGGGAGTCTTGGAGCTGAATGCACTTCTTAAAATTTTCAACTGCTTTTATTGTCTTCATGAAAAAGAAACCAACAATACGGCAAATGTTGTCATCATTGGCCATCAGGCAATATTTAAATTTATCATAAAGGCTAAGTTGATGAAAAGTAATAAGCTCGGATTATTCGCCTTTTGTGCTTCCACGGCAGGATTTGCGGTTAATAGGCTCAGCTACAAAAGGCGATAAGTGGAGTGAACAGAGTATATTATTATTCTGGTACTTCTGAGCATGCGCCGTTTTGCAAGCGATCTTAAGCCCCTTGTCGCCGAACCTTAAACTAGAAACAGACCCAGTCTTTTCGGCATTCCACTCCAGAAAACACCAGTGTCGATCCGGTTCTGATTTAATTCGGAGTATAGGCCTATCCGAACTTTACCAAAATATGAAAGGCGATTCGTTCGATATTAATTACTTTTTTCACACAATACATGTTTCTCCAAGGAAATCAATGATGTAGAACTATCGATTACTGGTATCATACTGAATCTTGGACACGTCGACAAGAGAGCAGAGAGCAGTCACTGCAATTCATTTTCTTCAGCCCAGGACATCAATACATAAAGAAGTATTTACCAATGAGTTCCAGTGGTTAGGTCGACCATGTCGTCGTTTTCCTAAAGCCGCGTTCTCACCTAAATCTGTTCTGAATCGAATTCCCCAAACCGGCCTGCGGAAAACGATTCAGCGTAGATCGATTTGGAAGTGAGCATTCACACACGCCATCGGAGCGTTTTGAGATTGTGCCAAAGCGATTCAGCTTGTTCATACTCGAAGCGTTTTGTGCAATTCAGCGCCACCTATCATCGCCGGAGAGGTGAAGGTCACCATAACAAAGATGGCTGCGCCCATAGAAATGAACGCGATGAACGAAAACATGGAAAATGAAATTAGGCCTAATGACCCGCAACGAAATCGGCTCTTGTTGGTTATGGGGATGTGTATTTTGCAGAGTAACACGTTCCGTCGTAGAAGGCAACAACAATGTACGAGATTTTTGCAACGGCGGCGGGATAGGAGGGCACGAATTCGAACGCATTTCCTGGCATTGCAGCACAGAGCCATAGCATTTGTTTTTATGTTTTTGGCCGTGGTTCAAGCACATAGGCATAGACATGCAATGGCAGAACGTCGCATGTGGTGTGTTCCTCGGCTCAGAGTGTACTGGAATAGTGTGATGGATGGATTCCTGTGGCGAGAAGACTCACATTGGATCGAGAACTTGCGCATGTCTAGAGAACTGTTTATGTATTTGTGTGATAGGCTACGGCCTCGTATAGAAAGACAGAACACGAGGATGAGAAGGGCAATTCGTGTGGATGAGAGACTAGCAATCACACTGTGGAAGTTGGCAACATGTATTGAATACAGGACTCTGAAAGAACATTTCGGAGTCGGGCGTTCTACAATATGTGAAATTATACATGACACTTGTGCAGCCATTTGCCAGGAACTGTTGGGATCTTATATAAAATTTCCAACTGGAAATCGCCTGAATGAAGTTGTTGATGGATACGAAAATGTATGGGGCTTCCCCCAATGCGCCGGGGCGATCGATGGGATGCATGTCCCAATCAAGGCACCTTCAGATCACCCGGCAGATTACTTTAATCGTAATCATTATCATTCCATCGTAATGCAAGGAGTGTGTGACTTTCGCAACAGATTCACGGACGTCTTTTTTGGACTTGCAGGTCGGGCGCATGATGCCCGTGTGTTGGCCAATTCCACGTTCTTTCAGTTGGCAGAAGAGGGTTCCCTTTTACCACAGCGTCCGCGTCGAATTGGAGGACAGGACGTTCCCCTCGTCATAATTGGTGACCCTGCGTACCCGCTGATGCCTTGGCTCATGAAGCCTTATGCACATCGTGGTCAACTCAATGCTGGCCAAAGAAGATTTAATTATCGCCTCAGTAGGGCCAGGATGACAATTGAAAATACATTTGGGAGGTTGAAGGGACGTTGGAGATGTATCTTGAAAAAGAATGACTTTGAAATTCAGAATATTCACAATGTCGTCCTGGCCTGTTGCATTCTCCACAATGCATGTGAAGTTCACAGGCAGCCTTATAACAATCACTGGAATGAAGAGGTCCGTACAATCGAAGAACAAGCCCCAGTTATGAGAGTTGGTAACCAGCATGTTGAGGCACGAGATGCAGCTGCTGCAGATGACATCAGAACTGCATTTAATAGGCATTTTGCTCACTAGGTGATGACTGTGTTGAATGAAAAGAACTGAGAAAGAAAATGTGTCATAACAATAACATTGACTTTAATTGCCATCAGAATAAATTACAGAAACAAGTTCTGGTACCGTACTCTCACAAAATTTCCAGTCAGGATTAAAAGGGGCTGTTCATTTAGTCACTTGAGGAATCTGAGTTGTGGTCCTTGGGAAAGCTATGACCTTGCAAATTGCAGGATTTTTTGCTGTGTTCTACAGAATAATCTCTGCAATTTGCAGCTTTATATTTTCTCAAGGATCACAACTCAAGATTCCTCAATTGATGAAAATGAACAGACCCTTTCTGTAACTGAATTGGTGGCACTTTAAATCATTAAATTCAAATTTTGAACTCTATTAATTACAGCATTGGACACAAACTACTAGTGATGCATACATCACACTTTCATTTCAATGATGATGTGATCAATTACCTGGTACTACCATACCCACATTTTTTACATGATATTCATTTCCATTACTGATATCATTGATTGTGTGTGATTGAACTGATTTGACTAAAGATTCAAATCAATACTCCCATCTCTGCCTTGAGGCCCGGAAGTTGCCAGGCTGCCCCTCTTCAAATCTATTTCCAAAGTCAAACAGTCTCACACACTGCAAAATAGGCCACAACATGCCCAAGCATTCTTCCATGCTGCTGCTTTGTGCTGAACTAAATTTCAATTTCAAAATGTCATCATTCCTAGACCTGACTGACCAATCGGAGACAATCCAGGTACGAGGTTGATTACGTAGATCAACCTCGCACCAATGGATACCTGCTTCTGATTGGTCAAAGTCAGCAAACTTTTGAAATGGAATTTGAAAAGACACCCTGCCAACTTCCAGGGCTCAAGGAAGAGATGGGAGTATGGGTGTCAACAACATTTTAACAATTTTCATTATTCTTACAATAAAGTTGGCAATTATTGTTCTAGAGAGGCCTTGCAAATGACGTCACATGCCGCCATGCTGGGGGAGGGGGGCACACGTTGCACAGGCGCAGCGAAATGAGCTGCACACACCCCAATGATGTTTCATCAAACATGGTGCGGCACAGCTCACATCACGGTCGGCTCACACCTCTGCGGTCTGTGCCCCCCAGCATGGCCGCCAGGATGACGTCATTGTAAGGCCTCTATACCCACATTTTATTGCACTTGCTACATTTTCTAACAATAAAAAATGTATGCTATTGCAATTCTGCCAGAAAATAAAATTAGAAATTTAAAACAGAAACATAGTTTTAAAACACTTTGTGTCACCCAGCCATTGGCAGACCAGCTTAAACATAAAGTAAATGGACCACAATGACATATTTTTGGTGCTACATTATAAGATTTTCAAGATAACACAAACAGCTGGAAATGACATGTGCAGATAAGCGCTAAATTTTTAACGTTTTACCCATGAGATCAGAAACATGAGAAAGGAATAACTTGTCAATTCCCGCTGCTGCCAGCATTAGTAAACAGGTGAAAACATTTTGGAAGTCTCCCTTTAGATCTTCCCTGAGTGGTCTACAATGGCACAAATTTGCTTTAAAAAAAATGCAATCTCATCTCACCAACGAGAAGGAATGATAAACAACTTTTCAAACAAATGACATGGAAATTTTACCAGGATTGTAGGTTAGTCTAATCTTGGGTCCATTCCACTCAACTCATCAACACCCGAAGTATCACTTGGACTCTCACTGTTGTCGTTGTTGAGAAGATTAAGGCTGTTTCTCATCAGCATTGCAGTGAACACATTCCTCTCAGGCCTGTCTGGCTGGTTTACCGTGGAATGTTGTCTTGTCTGTTGAATCGAAGTAGTTGGAGCGCTGGTTGGAGCATATTGTGGCTCTGGCTTAGTGGGAAGACGGACAACTGTGTTTGACAGTACACTTCGAGCACCCATTCGTGCAGGCTGATTGGAAGGCATTGGTGCTGGACATGGCAACATTGGATTCAAAGTACCAGGCATCTTTGTTGCTGAAAAAGACATTTTGATATGGGAAATGATGCCTATTGAGGCTTATATTACCCTTGGCGTTCCTGTATACCAGCCATCAGTTCATGACTAAATGGAAAATGCATTAGAAATGGTGCTTCCATCTTTCATTTTACTACCAAACTATTCAAGACTTCTGCACAGTCCAGGAAATGTTTACAGTAGTTCACCATTGTTGCCACCAGATGTCATACGTGTGCACTTGAAGTGTGATTTTTGAATTTTGCAATGTTGGGGCTGCAACAACAGCAAAATGAACCCCCAAAATCTAATTAAGAAGTAGTTTTCTCCCTCCCGCTGCAAAAAATCCCCAGTTGCAACCCCTGTTAATACATCTGTGATTGTATGGAGAAAAAAATCACCTGCTGGCTGACTGTTCATAGGCGTTTGATTCATAAATCCAAACATCATTCGGAACATCTCCATTTGCTGCTGGAGCTCTTGGGCCTGGTGCTTTTCAAATCTCTCCTGTTCCAACCTTGACTGCTCGGCCTGATGCTTCATCAGTTTCTCAAGAACTACATCTTGCTTGGTCATGTAGTCCTGAAGGACATCAATCATCTTTGTGTCATCTGCTGCTTTCCTCTTCCTACTTTTTTTCTTGAAATCAGCTGTAAAAATAGATAGATGAAAATAAGTACCTTGCCAATGCAACAGGCCACTCCATCGTGGTATGATGTCAACCCATGCCCAGCCCCAAACTTCAAGGCACATATTTAGTAGCGGGTGCTATGGTAAATTGCATGTAATTTTACTATTAGGCTATTATACCTGTATGAAGATGACACACATCTGACTTTCATTTCCTTAGCAGCAATTAGGCCTATCTAGATTAAATGAAATCAAGCCTGCTGTTCGAAGGTACAAAAACTGAGGTAATCTCAACGTAACTTGATTCACTGAACTGGATGACACCATTACAAATGAAATATATTTGCAGATCTTTTCAAGTGCATTTCAATCAATTACCCACCACTTGCAGTGCGACTCTTGGTATCTGTTGATTGTGACTGATTCGATATCTTCCCGTAGTCAATACCGGAGGCTGAAAAGTTGAAAGCAAAGTATTATTTCTCGAGTCTTGTTCTGCCTGACACCTAGTTTGCTGTGCCCTGTCATTTGATCAGTGCCTCATATGTTACAACAGAGGACATAAACTCACACATGTGCACATAGCCAATAGTTATATATACTCAATGAGCTTCAAACATTGACACGAATTTCAAAGGCCTATGCACCCAGTCAGAAGTAGGCTACCGTACTTCAGTGGTCCTGCTGGAGTAATTTATTTTGTAGCCAAATCTGTAATTTTTAAAATTATTTTGAAGCTTTTTTCAACAATTCATTGTAATTCCTTTGGGAAATTTGTAGCCAATTAGTTATTTCCTTAGCCACTGAATAAAAATATTAGCAAATGGCTACAATGGCTACTGCCAGCAGAAACCCTGGTACTTGACTGGTGTTGATCATGACACCGGCTGGGTTTTGTTATTTGTTTCTAAACCAGAATGGATTTAGCTTAATCAATTCAAAATTTATAGCGTTTGCAGAATGGTATATTTCTTACTTAGGCTACCAGTTGTTGGTGTTGGTGTAACACTTCTGCTGCTCTCTCCTGAACTCACGCTCTCTGCCCTTGTTTCTTGAGTACGGGTAGCTGTAATTTGAATGAGATTTTTAATTTGTAGTCAAGAAAATGGCAATGAAAAATCACAGGCACATTTTCCTGCACATGCAGGCATTGATTACTTAGTCGACAGATAAGACTGGTAGGAGGCCTTAATCAAAAAGCTGTATGTCAAAGGTTTGTACCGGTATTCATTGGCTGAACCATGCAAGAAAAAACATCCAGTCAGCACGGGGGGGGGGGCTGAATCATTGGAGCAGAATGGCAGCACATGCAGGGTAAGTACCGGTTCACAGCAGGCAATGAGAAAACAGGCCCTGTTGAACGAAATAACACAAAACAGAACTAGGCCTAGCTGATACATTCATTTTACATTGCAGAGACCACAGTGCTAGCAATAGCCTATCATGGTGCAAGCCTATAGGCCTACTGCACTCACCTCCAAAACCTAGTGATGCATTAGGCATAGATAGGCCCAGGCCTAGGTCGAGATCAGCATCTGTATTGTGGTCACATTCTGTATCTCCACCGGGGTCGTCTCCCTCCTCAACACGCTCCAGATCCCCCACCATGCCGCCCGTGTCCTCGTCATCAGCATGATAAGCCTCAGATTGATCATTATTAGGCCTAGGCCTAGGCCTAGGCCTATTGTCGACAGTCCCGTGGGCTTGGAAATTGGCGTTAGCTGCCGCAACATCAATGACGTTCACAGGGTTTGCAATGGGCCGAGTACCCATAATCTCATGCAGAATTTCCATCACAGGAGTCATTGGACGCCCACTGTGGCCGGACCTGGCCCTGGCATTTTTGTCCTGCAGGTATTCGTGCTTCAGTGCCTTTATCTTGCTACGGCACTGCTTACCAGTCCTTTCAAAGCCTCTTTGATTGAGGAGGTCAGCAAGGCGGTTGTACACTGCCAAATTTCTGTGAACACCAGCCAGTTGTGCCTCAACATCTTCATCCCGCCACAGCTCAACGAGCAAGAGAGTCTCATTGTTCCCCNGGCATGCGCAAGATCTACTGGGCATGCGTAGCTTATTCCATAGGCCTGTAATGCTATATGTTTCGCTGTGGTGGCCGGACCTGGCCCTGGCATTTTTGTCCTGCAGGTATTCGTGCTTCAGTGCCTTTATCTTGCTACGGCACTGCTTACCAGTCCTTTCAAAGCCTCTTTGATTGAGGAGGTCAGCAAGGCGGTTGTACACTGCCAAATTTCTGTGAACACCAGCCAGTTGTGCCTCAACATCTTCATCCCGCCACAGCTCAACGAGCAAGAGAGTCTCATTGTTCCCCCACACCGCCATTTTTAAACAAAGATTACTCGAACTTTGTATATTTGTAAGAACATGAATCATGTGAAGCACATGTCCAGCATATACATGGAATATCCAGTCGCTAAAACGGAAGCTAATACCTGCGCATGCGCGAAATCATCCCAAATCGATTTGGCCCATCCATACGCAAATGTCAAAGCGATTCGGATACAGCGTTGCAGCTGAATCGATTCCAAAACGCTTTCCGATGTGGTTTGGATATGGCGATTTGAAAACGGTTTGAGTGTGAATGGTTGAATCGATTTGGCCGTGCTGAATCGGTTTGGACCAACTCCAAATCGTTTTAGGCGTCTAGTGTGAACGCGGCTTAAGAGTTGCGTCTTCTGCGTCGCTAGCTACGAATCTCATGATCTACAATGCAGCCTAACATCGTTGAAGACTTCTGGGGCCCACTGATTGGACGAAAACCGACCGACTCGCTCAGCATTCGGAGGCGCCAGCTTCTCTTAATGTAAGAGGGCACCATTGATTATCATGAGGCCATTCCTATTATTCCTAAGAGTTTCAGAGGTTTCATTCGTGGATCAGTTCCAACTTAATAAAGTGCCACGATATTGGCACTTTTTGTCGACAGCTGGCGCCATCGGCGGTGATTGCATCATTCTCCAATACCGCAGATTTGCCTTTCGCACCAGTGTTGGAGAATGCATGATTAAAATACAATGCATACGTGAAATGAGAGTTTACTCTACGTGGGGCGAGGTTGATAAGCGGTAGATTAACAACATTCGTGAGGTTGAGAACCGCCTACTTATCCTCACCCCGATCCTGAAACGGATGGATTAAGCCAAAACGTGTCGGTCTATCTGCCAGTGTTTCCAGAACAATAGGGGGAACACTGACACACTGAAACACTGAAAAACTTTACACCGACTCTATTCCATCAATCTGTGATTGACGAAAAATATTTCATCCAATTGTTTTCTTATGTACTGAAAATATTGTCCGAAGAAAATTCACGAAAGGTTCGGAAAAATGTTCTCATCCTGGCGAATGGTGGATCCGTGTATTTAGCCCAATCAGTGATAGTCTTTTATCTAGGTTTACTTAAAGAAGTAGGGACTTTCAACTAGGCTCCGTATTGTCGATCCGTATCACGTAAAGGCGTATGACTTTAATATAAAACGCATTAGCTCGATACGTCATACGCCATACGGATCGACGATACGGAACCTTTCTGGAACATCCTGGGAACCCAGGGCATTTCCACTCTGCACGTTACAATGCCCTGGGGAAACCCACCCCGTTTCGGTGGGGAAGAGGGCTGTTCCCTCATGTGTACTCGGTAATTCACGAATAAACCATGCAATGCAGTGGGGGATCGCCACTTGATGTAATGGGTAGACATCGCGCCTAGTGCTGTAACGTATGCACATATAGCTGGTGTTATGAGTTACCGGGTACCAGTCTCATAGCAATGCATCTCATTCCATAATTTATGCATGCTGTCGGAATGATAGCTGCCCCAAACACATGAACTGGATCATACCTTCGTGTTTTGAACCCGTCGGTACTTACCCATTATCTAGATAATCCATGACAACCATTTTTACGCGAAGTTAATTCAGGAATATTAAAAAATCCAGCGAGTTTGTCAGCGAATCGAGGAATGTTTGAAACCACCATATTTGGGAGTGATCATGGCGGGATAGAAGCTTCGCTGTGATTGGTTGTATTCAGCGACAGATTTTCTGTCGCTAGTTCCACAGCGAAAAGGCGCCAATTTCAACAGGGCCTCGGACGTGCGAGTAGGGGAGCGCGTTTTAGAGGACCTGTTGCAAGAGGATGTTCTGGAAGAACGCAAATGTGTCGGCATACGTAGGCCTATACGTTTCGGGTTAAGGAAGTAGCTGGTGCTAAAGCTCTCTATTGTCAACAAAGGCCTCCCTTAACGCGGGTACTTTTAGCGCAGGATAGGGAAGGAATACAATGCCCCTTTAATGATAATAGGTGCGAACTTGACTTGAGGGTTGATGGTTTATGAATTTATGCCAGCACCTTACCATGTCTTCAAAATGACGGTGATAGTCAAGTTTCCCTACTGGTGGTATGTTCCGCAAAAATGGCGATAAAAGGAATCTAAGTCCCCAGGAATGGTGTGAGGTTTGATGGTCCGACGAGGGATTAAAGCTGAACTGCATGAACAAAAAGCCCTCATGCGACGAGCAAGAGAATTGCAAACGCCCTGCAAGCACCTCAAACGAAGGCTCAGAAAATGATAGACCCCACGAGGCCAGGAGGGTGCCACCTTATTTGTCTTCGAACTGTCGAGGTGTCAACATCCTCTTGTGAGCTCCTGCTGAACACTTTTGATAGAAAAAAATTGACCCCGCCGGGAATCGAACCCACGCTCTGTTATGTTTGTTCCGCCGTCTTTCCCATTCGGCCACCGAACTTGTTGGTAGGTTCGCATGTTTTCTCGTATTTGTAGTATTATTACGTAAGTCGAAGGCCTACGTCTATGACAAACACAAATCGTGTCCCTTGCAGCTGGCTCGTTGGCCGAGTGGATAGCGTGGTGGATTACAAATCAGAAGGTTGACGGTTCGAATCCCGTCTAAATGGCTATGCATGTACTTTTTTAGCTCAGCTGACCAAAGGTCAGCTGAGCTAGTCAAATAACTGTTGAGTGGCGTCATGTGTCAGTCCTGCAGTCAAGCAGTCCTTCTGTCCAACTTATGCCCGACGTTTTGTAACCGTAATAGGTAGAGACTCCAAATTTCTTGTGAAGGTAGCCCTGGGTGAACTCTCCTCAGAAACAAAAAATGAGCGCAATTTGACCTCTATTAAGCGCACCAAACATCACTTATCATGCAAATTAGGTGACGCAGGTAATGACGTAGTTACTATGCAAAAAACAGAAAGTGAGCGTGGTAAACAAGAGCATCACCACATCCACTCTAAACTAGGTGATGAGTAGATATCAATCAGAATCAACCTCTTTGCCGAAATTTAAGAGGCATGAACAGTCCGCAATCCTCGATCATTGAATGGCGGGTTCAAATGAACTTATTTTGATAACTTATAATGTATATTACCCAATGTAAACCAGGGAGACAAAAGACAAAATCAAACAGCATACATACGTGAGCAAGTAGGTTTAGGGTCCCAGTTACCCCTTTTGCACTTGACATGTTTGATCCGACCATCGCCACCCGATATGGCATAACCCGGGTCACAATGAGCCACACCGTCGTCATTGTGACGGGCCCAAGGTCCCAGAGGTGGGCGGTTGACTGTGCGCTATTTCGACGATTATACTCCGCCGAGTCTCACAGCTAACTGTGGGCAAGTAGTAGTTGTAAATGTCGACAAGCCTGGTGGCGACAGGGCTCACTAAGTGGAGGGTTGTGAATAGGAGTGACAGAAAATTGACGGACAATTCGCATCGACTGTCTTTTAAAAAAAATATCGCCTGTAATAGGTTGTATCAATATTTATAATTATCAGAGTCATCATGATCCACATGTCTAATTGTATTTTCTGAGGAAGTTGGATTTGACGGTTAACGATTAATAAAAAGACCGAGTTTATTTATCGAGCCGCTCGATCACTACTTTCGGTCTTATTTGTCAAGGCGCTCAATGAGGAGTACGTGGATTCAGTGTTATTTATCGAGCTAGCTTGACAAGCAGGCTTAAAATTCAGTATTGTTCGTCGAGCTGACAATAATGATACACACACGCACACACACACACACACACAGACAGACACCATGACCAAACACAATATGGTTTCCGATCTTGAGATCGGAAACCATAATCAGATTAAGATTAAAACTGCCTCTGATGTCGTATAAATCTGTAAATTCGTTGAACTCGGCGGAGACGATGACGTCGATGATAAATATCAGGATGACAATCCGGCTCGAAGGACCATGTTTACACGCAAGTGGTGTTTCTATATACGACTATCAACTATAGCTAGTTACCTCGTGTCATTCCCGATAGGTGGACTATTACAGGGCGGAACAGCTTCGACATCAACTTCCGGCGCGGGGTGATTGGTTGACTCTATTCGATCCCACACTCCCTCAACTGGCACTTCGGACGGGTCGGAAGGAAGGAGGAGGAGGATTACCGCCCTGCCTCCGCTATTTCGACGATTATACTCCGCCGAGTCTCACAGCTAACTGTGGGCAAGTAGTAGTTGTAAATGTCGATAAAGTTCAATTATAAGTCGATCTATACGATGAAGTTAAAAGCTTGGTCCACACCCACAATGAACATAGGACGACAACAACTAGGTGCAACACAAACGGTAACTCACGGTGACGAAGGTTATACGATTCTTGCACGTGTCGATGTCTGGAGGCCGGCAATCGATGTGTCGATGTCTGGAGGCCAGCAATCGATGACGATGATGATGTGTCGAATATAACTGCTTGGCTGACGATTTCCCCTTCGACGAATATCGTTGAAGCTTGGACGGTTATACTGGACGGCTATACGATTCTGATGATATGGTGACGAATATACTTCTTAGGCAACGATAATACTTGAACGGTTATGCTAGGACGGATATTCGGTCGATGATACACTGCTGAAGATATAGTTGACAATATACTGACGCATATATACGGTTGGAGTGACTTTTGTCGGCGATACTGGTGATGACTACACTGGACTATACTGGACTGGTGCGTGCTTGATTAATATAAACTCCAACAGCGAACTTTAACGGTGACGATATAATCTAAAATGTGACTTCAAATCTTGGCTTTTAAATGTGACTTTAAGTTCTGGCGTAGCCTCGGTGAATCAGATCCTCCTTTCCTTGCAGTTCCACTTTAAACCGCTCAGACAGGCATTGCACGCCAACTGAACTATTCATTTCACACACAGCAACAAATGACTGACTGTGTGGCAGCCCAGGCCTACACCACTAAAAGGCGGCCATTAGAAACTGCACTACCCGCAGTGTAAAAGGGCTGACAAATTGCTCAATGCGACTGACCACTAGGCTAATGTACGGCTTCGATGAGGAAGGAACTAATAATCTTCTACTTCTATGGCTATACGATACGATACTTGACGAACGGTTAAACCTTCCTCAGGCCTGTCATCTTATTCGAACTTGCCGCCATATCTTATCTTCGGTTGATCACGTGATGACAACAAGCAATGGCGGATGATAATGTTTTTTGTAAAGTGCTTAGAAAATGCTTTTAGCGTTTAATTTAGCACTAAAATATAATATAATAAATAAATAAATAAATAAATATACGACCAGGCATAACATCAAACGTTGTTGAACTAATTCGAAAAAACGACCTTACTAATGACTTTCTGCTGTTGACTTTTCCCTCTTTCTTATCCTAATGGCAGCTGCATGATATAGCGAATCTTCTACGGCTTCGGGAAGTAATCTGTGCGTTCGAAACGGTCGTTGATGTTGATACCACGGAGCTGTCGAAGATCAAAATCACGGAACTTCAGGTGATCTCCAATCTTGCCGGGACGGTGGCCAGTCGCAAAGAGAGCGAGCTTACTCCTCGCATAAACGATTATATACTATGTTACATAACTAAACTAGTCACAAGATACGTTTTTACAATGTCGCGCACATGACTTTTTACATCATTGCTCTTACGATGTTGGCATGTGACTGTGGGCAGAATGCCAAACTACTGCCTTTCTACGGTGGCCTAGAAGGGCGCGTTAACACTCCCCCCCCCCCGTGACAAACCTGGGGTTTGGTCACGACAAGCGAAACGACACAACTTCGTGATGGGCCGGATGTACTGCTTACCATCAACTAGGACTTGGACAGTTCTTACTTGGTCGTCTGTTCTAGGATGCGTCCCAAAGGCCACGTGCCACGAGGATGGGCCAGGTCTATCGCCATGATGACATCGTCCTGCTTCGGGTCTTGGGTTTCTTTTCTTCTTTCTTTTCTCTGTACTTTTCTTTTCCTGTGGCCTTTCTCTGTAGTCTTCTCCAGACAAATCTTAACGATGTACTCCTTCTCTTTTTCCTTCCCAACATCCTTTTCTTTTCTCTCTCTATCCTTTATCGTCCCCTTACTGTCTTTTACAGTCTCTCTGCTCTCCTTACTAGACTTCTTATCCTCTTCAATACCTGTCTCTTTTTTCTCATTCTTCGCGTCTCTCTTCTCTTGTTTTCCACCTTTTTTACTTTCCTTATATTTATCCCTGATTCTTTCCCTATCTCTATCGCTATCCTTATCTGTATCTCTGTCCCTAGTTTTATCTCTGTCTCTGTCTCTGTCCTTGTCTTTCTTACGAACACGATCCTTGTCTAATCTATTCTTTTCTTTATCCTTATTTGGCGATAATGGCATCTCTGGCTGTAAAATATCCATGTTCCACAACCTTCTGAAATCTTCCTCGATTCCATTATTCGTCGGCTGCGGCTTCCCAATGGTGAAGTGGCTATGCACCTGGTCAGTGGCTTCTTTCTCCAACATCCCGATGCAAGTCCAACCAAGTGGGGTCATCCTGGCAATTGGTGTTCCTGGCTTTCCAACACGCTCTTCCAAGGAAAGCAGCAGCTCAGGATGATCTGCACCAATAAGTAGGTCGACAGACTTCTGACCTGGCAATTGAGGGAAGTCAAGATCCGTCAGATGGTCGAAACACTCCTTCTGGTGATTCCAGTTTGGAGAAGTTACATCTGAGCAGAGATTCTCCAATGTCCTAGCACCGATTCTTCTGCGGAGTTCGCCATCCACACTTTCTATGTCAAATGATACTAATCCACTAGGAAGTTGACAGGAGTCGACCAAGGTGGAAATCTTCAGGGGCGCGTTGTGTACGGCTAGTCCCAAAGCTTCAGCTATTTCTTGACGTAGGTAGGAAGAGTCGGAACCATCATCTAGGAAAGCATTAATCAACCTTTTCTTACCATCGCTGCCAATGATCTTGACTGGTACCAAACGAAGTGCCACTTTCGATACGATCACTTGACCTTCTTCCGACACTCCAAAGGCAGTGTTCGCTGTTTCACTCTTCTTGTCTGCGGGATGAAGGTGGCGATGATGTGTCTTGGTACATCCTTTCACTCCACATATCCTTCCGCGTTGACAGGATCGTCCTTGGTGTCCGGAACCTAAGCAGCGGTAACAAAGCCGGTTCTCCTTAGCAATCTGCCATCTCTTGTTGGCATCGGCTGCAATCCATTGTTCACATTTGACTATGAAATGCTTGGCCTTGCAGAGTGGACAGTTGTTCCAATTCTCGACTCTGGATGGCTTGGAATTACCCGGGGAAGTTGACTTCTGCTCTTCAACACTTTTCCTCGGTGGACTTGATTTCCCAGGTGTGAGCTTCTCAGGTGACTCGTCCTGACTCTTCGGCTTCTCACCTTCTGTAGAGGCATGATATGATCCGGACTTTTGCTTGTTCTTGTCTTTGCCAGATTTCTGTGGCGTACTCTTGGCTTTATCAGGCTTCGCGGGATGCTTCATCTCGGACATCTCAATGCGTAGGCAAACTTGGGTATTCAGCCATTCAGCAAAGGCAGCTAAACCATCCGGAGCATCTGGCCGTTTCAAGTTGCGATACTGTACAAGAAGCTCCTCCGGAACTTTCCACTGTGCGACTGTGTACATAGCCGAGGAACCAGTTAGCTCTTTCTTCTGTCCTTGAGTATTCAACTTGGCCACAAGATCGCAGAGATGGTTAGCAAGATCTTCCAAAGCATCCAAATCATCGATTTTCACATTCGGAGTCAACAATAAGGCATCAATGTAATGTTGAAGTAGGCGACTCTCACCTCCATATCTCTGGTCAAGCTTGTAGACAGCCAACTCGAACTGTTCGTCTGTGTATCCCAAATGCTCTACTAATTTGGCCGGTCTTCCTATTAAGGCTTTCTTCAACTGGACCATTTTATGCCGAACAGGAATAGCAGCTGTTTCGATGAAAACTCTAAACTGTTCACGCCAATCAGGGTATTGGTCTTTCGTCCCATCAAATTTAGGCAGTTTCGGCTTGGCTATTCCTTGATAGAACCTCTGTATCTGTTTACATTCCGATTCCTCCTCATCTGAAGGGGTCTTTTTCTTCACGGCTGGAGTGGAAGCTTCTCTGGGTGCAATCGTCCGTCCTGGTGTGAAAGAATCCACAATTCTTCGTAATGGATGGTCTCTTTCAGATCCGCTCAGACTCACGTCATCCACTTCGGGTTCCGGTCGTCGAGGCTTGATGGTTATACTCGGCTCAAACGACTTTCGGCGTGGGCTATCTTCCTCTTCCGCCTGAGGTTCCTTGGACGTCGGATCGACTTGAGTAGCTCGCGCAGCTTCAGGGACATTTTGCTCCCACAGGGTCGCTTCTAGCTGGGCTCGGGTGGCTTCGTCTTGGGCTCGTTTAATTTCCAAATTCTGTTGGGCTAGCTGTACTTTTCGTTCCTCTTCTACTCTTTCTTTCTCTTGACTAACCTTTAATTGTGCCACTTCAGCTTTAATCTTTGCTTCTTGTAATCTTATTGACTGCTGTGACGTCTCACTGCACCAGCTGGCTTGACTCCCGGCTTCTTCAAAATCTTCATTCTCTTCTTCTATTGTTGGTGAGCTGACTGGGTTAGGACGTGTACCAATAGGCGGTGTCACCCGCTGGCTAACCTACGAGGGGGCCTCTCCCTCGCGTTTTTCACGGTGATCCTCTAACATATCCTCAACCTTTTCGATCTCCCTGGTGAGGCTATGACTCCATTGCACCAAACCGACCATTTCTTCTTGGTCTGTCATCACTGCTAACATAGACTGAACTACTTTTCTCAAACGCTTACTTCTAGACTGCATCCTCTCTAAATTTTTCTTCATCCTGGTGCGACTACCACGGCCAGCTATCATCTCGAGGATTTCTTCTCCCAATCGCAATATATCGGCTTGCAGCTCCAACTTCTCTGTTACCAAAAGAGCAAAGTCGGGTTCACCATCAATAGCGAGTTTTCGCAAAGCCCCCGAAACGCCAACGCGAACGTCTATCCTTTTGTTCGGTGCTCTCTTCGTGACGTCGAACAATGGGTTTGGCGTTCGCGTTGACGTTTCGGGGGCTTTGCGAAAACTCCCTACTGTCCAGCTGCCCCCCGTAGACATAGTCGGCAAACTTGACTGGAGGCCTTCGGGTCCGAGTAGACTTTCTGGTCGGAGGTTGCGCCATCTCGTGCAATGAAAACGAATTAAAACAAGAAAAGGACATCGGAGCGATGTCAATGGTTTCCGATGAGAAGTTTACTACTCAAGAGCTAGTTATCTGTGACCTTGACCTCTGACCTTGAGAAGTATTGCGTAACTGGAACAGGGACCCTTGATTAAACCAATAGGGGATGGTTAATGCAGGCTTCTAATTAGTTTTCCCCGGTAATTCTGAGTTTGCATTTTAGAACTGTCTGACCATGACCTTGACCTCTGACCTTAAAGGTCATTGCATAATCCGAAAGGTCATCCATGTTAACCTAGCTGTATAGGTGAAGGTTTTAGGCTTCTAACATCATCAGGTTCTGACCTAACGTATCTTAATATGTGACAGCTGACTGTGACCTTGACCTCTGACCTTGAGAATTATTGCCTAAGTCGAACAGGCAACCTTGATTAAACTTATAGGAGATGGTTAATTCGGGCTTCTAATTAGTTTTCTCCTGAAATTCTGAGCAGATTTTCACTTTAGAACTGTTTGACCTTGACCTTGGCCTCTGACCTTCAAGGTCATTGCGTAATCTGAAAGCTCATCCTTGATAACCTAGGTGTAGATGAAGGTTTTAGGCTTCCACCATCACCAGGTTCTGTCTCATGTTATTTGTAATGGTTGGCTGTGACCTTGACCTCTGACCTTGAGAAGTATTGCATAACTGGAACAGGATCTCTGATTAAACCTATCGGGGATGGTTAATTCAGGCTTCTAATTCGTTTTTCCTGAAATTCCGAGGAGATTTGGGCTTAAGAACTGTTTGACCTTGACCTTGACCTCTGACCTTCAAGGTCATTGCGTAATCTGAAAGCTCATCCTTGATAACCTAGGTGTAGGTGAAGGTTTTAGGTTTCTACCATCACCAGATTCTGAATTATGCCATGTTATCAAATTTGAATATCAAATCTCACCACGATATCAGCAAATATCATGCGACTGAACAGGTGTAAACTGAAAATTTCAGTTGCAACAAGAGAAGGACATCGGAGCGATGTCAATGGTTTCCGATGAGAGGTTTACACTCTAGAGCTAGTTAACTGTGACCTTGACCTCTGACCTTGAGAAGTATTGCGTAACTGGAACAGGGATCCTTGATTGAACCTATAGGAGATGGTTAATACACGATTCTAATTAGTGAAATTCTGAGTAGATTTGCATTTTAGAACTGGCTGACCATGACCTTGAGCCCTGACCTTGAAGGTCATTGCGTAATCAGAAATGTCATCCTTGATAACCTAGGTGTAGGTGAAGGTTTTAGGCTTCCACCATCAGCAGGTTCATGTTATCTGTGACGGCTGAATGTGACCTTGAGAAGTATTGCGTAACTGGAACAGGCATCCTTGATTAAACTTATAGGAGATGGTTAATTCAGGCTTCCAATTAATTTTCTCCAGAAATTCTGAGCGGATTTTCACTTTAGAGCTGTTTGATCTTGACCTTGACCTCTGACCTTCAAGGTCATTGCGTAATCTGAAAGGTCATCCTTGATAACCTAGGTATCGATGGAGGTTTTAATCTTCCACCATCACCAGGTTCCGACTTATTCCACATTATCTGTGATGGTTGACTGTGACCTTGAACTCTGCCCTTGAGAAGTATTGCGTAACTGGAACAGGCATCCTTGATTAAACCCATAAGGGATGGTTAATTCAGGCTCATAATTGGTTTTCTCCTAAAATTCCGAGGAGATTTGCACTTTAGAACTGTTTGACCTTGACCTTGACCTCTAACCTTCAAGGTCATTG
>NMRB01000822.1:105286-119632 GCA_002633025.1 Notospermus geniculatus | reverse complement strand
TTAGTCTCGCTTGGCCAGACGCTACGGGCTCACCCCTTCGGTAAATCACACTCCGCGTCTGGCTCTTTTAGACATTAACAGTCATGACGACCGCGTGATGGCAGCACGGGTCCTTCGGTTTTCTTAACCTCGTTCCCAGGTTGATAATATGGCGAGTGGTACACGGTTGTCTGAGCGAACTATACCCCTGGGGACGAGGTTGGGTTTTTCCTGGAAGTAATTTCCGCGGGAATTATGAGTGAGAAAGTGTGGTGATTGGCTGAGCCCAGTGGAGTGCCATCTAGTGGTGTTCACGGCTTTTGAGCCCCAAAAGTGCCAGTGTGTAGGAGACCGGGACGTCGGATACACACTGGGGCTGAGTGTAAGGAGTTATTGGACATTTTTGTGTTCTTGGTTTGGGCCACCTGGAGGCCAAGCCAAGAACTGAATCGGACTGAGACTTGGTGCCATCGGTGTTATGACATAGGGGTGATGTACCAAGTTTCAGATCAATAGCCCCAGCGGTTACAAAACGTGCCCTGCTAACGGACGACGGACGCTACACCATCGTAAGAGCTCACCACAGGTGAGCTAAAAAAACAGAAGTACAGAACAGCTGTACTTTTTCAAACGCTATCATGGAATTTTCATGGCATGGACACCAACCTTGTCAGCTTATATCAGTTGACAATGCTACATGTATGTCCCATCGGCACCACAATACACAAGACCTGGGTATGTGATAAACCTTGGAAACAGTGAAACCTTGAAAACAGTCAGAAAACCTTGGAACGAGTGTACGCAGTGCCATTAGATATTTCACTTTCACAGTTGACAATGTATAGGCCTACATGTATGTCCCATCGGCACCACAATACACAAGACCTGGGCCGGCTGGCTTAAAATCTCCCACCACGATCTCGAATCCAGAATTATTGAACCGGTGGGGCTTTGTAGGGGTTTACCATGTAGCCTTCTGGCGATGTTGTTAATAAAGTATGCTTTCGCTGCTTTAAGAGAGAAAAGCAACATTCTCTCTTAAAGCAGCGAAAGCATGTACTGTCTATGATATTATGCATTTAAGAATTGGGGGCGAAACGCACAGCACAGTCCCTTGTCGTCGGTGTGGCGAGTCATCAGTTCAGGCAGCAGTTGATTGAGTCTTGGAGGAATTATAGGAAGTATAATTCCTCCAAGATTGAGTTGAGGCACTGCTGCCCACCAGACTGTGCAACACGGAGGGCGCCAACACTAACAACACATTGCATAATAAGTAAATATTATTTCACTGTAATGTGTAGCCTGGGCTATTTACCGACAATGTCCACACAGATTACGCGGAAAATGGGAATGCCCCAAATGCCTTCGCCATATATACCACGATATAAGTACACCTCGCGACCTGTGTATTTTGAACTTCACATGAAGATGTGTGAAAAATGGNTCCCCCGGACATTTACCCCCGTAGGACTTCTGCTCCCCTAGGACATCTGGCCCCGGACATCTACCCCTGGATATTTACCCCTGTAGGACATCTGCCCCATAGGCCTTCTGCCCCCAGACATTCCAGACATTTACCCCCGTAGGACATCTGCTCCCCTAGGACATACATGTGTATCCGCCCCTGAGAGAAAACTGGATTTTGGAGGAATATATGCCCATATGAAATGTTTGTCCTTGGGATGTAGGCCTATTGATTGTCGTGGAATAGGCAACCCCTTTGAGAAAGGGCCAGAATAAATCACAATGCAGGCTGTCATCGCGTCATCAATCCTGAGGAATGATTTAACATGATGATGGCCCTATCGCCCAGGCCCTATTGAAATGAAATGAAATTTTATTGCCATAATACTATACAGTACATGAGGCAATATATCGGTGGCCAAAAACAATGCCGACTTTACCCACAATGGTGTATTTACCCGGTGTATTTATTGTAGCCCAGAGCCTCGAAGACAATAGCCTAGACCCTGTGCTTCAATGCACTGTAAAACGTGCACATGCAGCACGTTATGAAACGTCTTTCACTCCTGTGGTGTGTATAATTAACGATAGATGGCGCGCGCTGGTGGTCGGTATCGTGATAGCAACGGGAATAAAAGTGGAATAAAATGTGATTTTTTTGAAATATTGCAAATAAAAGTGGGTGGAATGTCTTCGGACAAACCCGAAGCATATGTATGTGGAAAATCACGGCAATCCGTACGGTAGTTTCAGAGGAGATGTGTGAAATTACGCAAATCGCCAACTCAGTAATAATATATAGATGTTAATGACCTGAACCTAGCAAGTGACCAATTTAAAGGGGAACTGACCACTTTGCCAGCCAAACTGGGCTACTACACCTCAAAATGCCTTATGATATCACTTCAAGGCTCAAAACAGTTTGATTCAAAAATCTCCACCCATTTCCGAAATAAACACCAAAATGTTATTTTCGAATTCAAATTTCCCGCTCAATTAGTGATGTCATTCAGAGAACCATTACAATATAGTGACCATTGCAAAATGTGCTATACCTGTATCTAAGACAGCTGGACAGAATATATTTCTAATGTCAACCACGTTGCCGTGATTGAGAATCAATAAGTCAGCCATGTGGGGATCTTTACACCTGAAATTCAGGTGAAAATTCAGAAATAATTGAAAATACCATATTAAGAGATTTCGTTATCTTAGTCAATCACGACAGTTTGTTGAATAATAATATCCTTCCTGAGACAGTTAGTGTTTACTTTGGACTTTTTCTCCTAAATCAACACTTTGAATCAGAAAGTGCGCTTGGCAGGCGCTCCAGGATAAAGATTTAGTACAGTTTACAATGGTTGACTATAGAAATGGTTCTAGGTATGACATCACTAATTGAGCGGGAAATCTGAATTCTGAGCAATACATTTTTGTGTGTAGTTTGAAAATGAGCTGAGATTTTTTCACCAAATTTTTGCCAGCCATAGAGTGGTGTCAAACCCATTTGGTACAGCAAAAATAGACGTTATATTTGAAGGGGTCAGTTCCTCTTTAACTTCATTATGTTTGCTGATGACACCACACTAGAAACCGAACTATCTCAACTCGGATCAGTCTCTCAACCTAACGAACTAAGTCGTACTATTAATAAGGAACTTTCCAAAATCACAAACTGGCTGAGAGCAAATAAATTGTCATTAAATATTATGAAAACCAAATATATGATTTACGAACGACAAGGTTCAAATCCTATCCCCTTGGACCTAAGAATAGATACAATTCCATTAGAACGCGTTGAAAGTTTTAACTTTCTTGGTCTCTTCATGAGTAATACATTAAATTGGTCGTTACATAAAAAACATATATCAGCCAAAATATCCAGAGTCATTGGTATATTAAACAATATAAAATTTTTTGTTCCGCAAAAAACACTTCTTACCATTTACCATTCTCTCATCACACCTCATCTCACATACCAATCGCTTTCATGGGGCTATAATTGTACCGACATCCTAAAACTACAGAAAAAAGCTGTCCGCACGATCACCAGAAGTCATCGTCTTGCCCATACGGAACCTCTCTTCAAATTCTATAAATTGCTGAAACTTCCAGATCTACACTCCGTCGTCCAAATGAAATTTCTATTTAAGTACTTCAATAATGATCTCCCTACCTATTTCCAGCGTGACTACTTCACCCAGAATCATGAAATCCATACCTATGGCACGAGAAATAANATGATCTCCCTACCTATTTCCAGCGTGACTACTTCACCCAGAATCATGAAACCCATACCTATGGCACAAGAAATAATAATAACTTATCTTTAACTAATCCAACTTTTTGGTTACTCTTCCTAGATTTATTTAACACGACGTTTCTACCAGTGTTCCCTGGTCGTTGTCAAGTGTACAACTGAATCAAAGTAAAGTTGAGTCTACATAACAGTGTTTTTACAGAAATACAGTATTAATAATACTATTGTGCAGTAAAACAATTGGGTCTTATGCAGAGTCACAGGTTCATTTGTTGACAAGTAGGTAAATAAACAAGGTGATTATATGATCAGGTGATTATATGAGCAGATTAATGGCCTACCCATGGGCTCCCCTCTATCCCCCATCATCACTGAAATCTTCATGTCGCATTTTGAAGAAGACGCACTCAGGCACGCTCCCGTCACACCAATGTGTTGGTACAGGAAAGTGGATGATGTACTCACTATCATCAGTGAAAAGGATGACCCCAAGGACCTCCTCAACCATCTCAACACAAAACACGAGAGGATCAACTTCACAATGGAGCTTGAGAAGGATCAGCAGCTGCCATTCTTGGATGTGTGCATCATCTGGACACCAGATAAACTAGACACTAGCCAACATTGATGTAGTGTTTTCCAAGCAGGATACCCTCAAAACCCTCTTAGGTGCCAATGGAAAAAAGTTGGATCGAACACAAAAACAACAACCAAAAGATGTTGTATATAAAGTTACATGCTCTTGTGGACAATGTTATGTTGGTGAAACTTGGGAGCATGTACTGCACAATAGTATTATTAATACTGTATTTCTATATTAAAAAACACTGTTATGTAGACTCAACTTTACTTTGATTCAGTTGTACACTTGACAACGACCAGGGAACACTGGTAGAAACGTCGTGTTAAAGCCCCACTGTATTGAATTTTACGAAATTTTCAAAATGTTCGGAGAGAGCACATAGAAGTCTCATAGCTTGTGAAGGTCCCCAAAATGCTTGTCTGATACGTACTTCAGAGAATCAAGGCATAGGTTTCACACATTGAACAAAAACTGCAGGGAGAGCCCTAATGTATTCAGATGGGACGCAGTGCATTTGACACTACGCTGTCGTGACGTCGTGCACTGACGTCAAGAATCGCGGCGATGATTTGCGTTTTTCAAATTCAATAGAGTGGGGCTTTTAATAAATCTAGGAAGAGTAACCAAAAAGTTGGATTAGTTATTCGGAACCTTTCTAATTCTAAAAATGCCATTCAAGCAACTTATCTTTACCTTTAAAGTGGTCCTAAACCGCCGGGGCGAGCGAGACAGCCTCGTTTTCATTTTCCCGCGCTACGCCAGTATGAATGAGCGCCTGTCAATCATCACGTCACGTGATTACTATGGAATTTACGCGATCACTGATTGGGCAAGNTTTAGCTGCCCCAGGGGGGCAATAAAAAACGGGACTTAGTCTATTTTTGATTGCCCCCCGGGCAATGAAAAACAGAAATTTGTGATTATGAAATCCCGGTCGGGCAATAAGATGGGGAGGCATTCTGAGTCATTACACCCGGCCCTGCCGCTTGCTAAGCGGACGTGATAACCACTGGGGTATCAAGCGCCTCCACTGTTTCAAAAATATTGTCCAGCACAATGCTTTTATACACCCGGTGCGTCCGTGCGCATAGGCCTATTTTAATGACAATAAGGAGGTTACTTTAATTGCCCGCGTATTTCGAAAAGCGTAGGCGTGTTTAGTCCAAAATATGACAATTTTGGGAAGACTTTTCTCTTCCTTCAGGCATCGCACTTTAGTGGTTTCTTTTCATTTGGCAGCAGTATATTTGTGCGCAGGGTGCTACGTTGAGATTTTTTCACTATTCAAGAGGATTCGGGAGATATTCAAAAAGTTCATTTTTGACCAATTTTGGCACAAATTACATAATTATCATTACTAAGAGTTAGAATTTGCAAACTAACTCAACGTCGGCACCTGCACATATGTATTCCCCAACATTTTGTTGGTAAAACGCCAGGATGGGAAGAGGAGAAATTTCAATATAAAGTGGCAAGTGCGGCTTTAATTATGANTCAGATGTGTAGAACAAGAGTAGCAATTTCATAGAAATACATGAAATCGATGCTACCTTTTTGCTTGAAGAAAATATGAATTGTTTTCAGTCGCCATTTGCAGTGCGCTTCCTTATGGCTACCGCCCCCTTAAAGACATACATGCACCAGAGCTAACCTAGCCTACAATTTGGTTTTAAACTTTGTTCGAATCTGTCAAACATGTGGGTCGGCCCACAGGGTCTTTTTGAGTCTGATTTTTTTGTGCTTGAATGCAACAGGCACAAATACAAACCCATATTGTAGACTAGGGTAGCCCGTGTGGTGGTGCAAGAACACAAAGACGTCAAAGTTACAACAAACACTACCATGCATTTATTATCAGTATGTGTACAGAAGGCAACAAATCCATTTACATGAGAGGCAGAAGCTGTGGAGAGACAAATCGAGGATTGTTGAAGAGGCGACTATGTCACATCATATCTCATTACGAAGAAAGTGTAGCGGAGATCCAGCAAAAAAGACCGTAGCAGCAGCCGTGCAACTCTGTCCTTTTCTCCGATTGCATCAAGTAGCAAGAACAACAGTAGTGTGCCGATTTCTACAGTGACGGATCAGATGAAGTGTCAGGTCTCCCTCAAATGAGGCAAATAAAGGTAATTCATTTTTAATCCGGACAGTGCACTGTCCGGCAGATTAATGTAGTTTCTGGAATGGTAGCTTCGGCTAATGTAAGGACTGGACCATTTTCCTAACAGAGTGGTATAGTAAAATCAACTACAATGGATGTGACCCAGTGGTTCAGTTGGAGTCCAGGGGCCTGTTTCATAAAGTGACTTTAGGCTAATGGTACCATTAACTCAATGCATTTTCCATTTGGTTAATGGTTCCATTAGCTTAAATTCACTTCATGAAACAGGCCCCAGATGAGCGAGAATAAAATCGGGAAAATTACTGAAAACTCGACCAGCGGGCCATGTTGACAACAGCAGATTAGTTCTTGTCCCTGTCAACGAGCGTTAAGACGGCAGCATGGCATGGAATTTTTTGCAGCTGCTAAAATGGCATATTCGATACCATTCCATAATACCATTAACATGGTGAGAAGTTGGACGGCAGCAGTGGTGTTATTTTCCATGACATATACCTCAGTCATAAGGACACTTCTTTCACAGTGTAGTCTTTGTGGTGTGGGAGCTAAGAAAGATTTAATTCACATCTCAAGTACAAAAACATTTTTGGATTTGTGGGTTAGTTTCTATCCCACTGACCACAAAAACCCAATTCTTAAGTTCCGCAAATGGTGCGTTTAGAAGATACAGCCGTTTGAACTTTGGGTACTGGCTTTGTCATTGGACCAAAATCAGAGCATAAAAATGTACAGGGGCTTGGATACTGACGTACAGCTAACTTTTAAATGGGTCGCTTATAAATGGGTCACTTATAAATGTGTTGCCAATAGATAGAAACATGGGCCCATAGAATCAGATGAGCATATTCTTATTTGTTTTTATTTGCTAGAGGATAAGAAATTCAATAAACATTAAGTCATCAATTTAAAATGGCCACCGGGCCAAAATTCTGAAAAAGATGTAAAACCATCATTTCCAATAAGATAAAATACGTAAAAAATATGTTTTCCTGTCTCAGTGGGCCCACGTTTCTATCTATTGGCAATACATTTATAGGGTCACAAGCCACCCATTTAAAAGTTAGCTGTACATCAGTTTCCAAGTCCCTGTATATCAATGCTCTGATTTTGGTCCAATGACAAAGTCAGTACCTAAAATTCAAACAGATGTATCTTCTAAACGCACCATTTGTGGAACTTAAGGCTTGGATTTTTGTGGTCAGTTGGGTAGAAACTAACCCACAAATCCAAAAATGTTTTTGTACTTGAGATGTGAATTAAATCTTTCTTAGCTCCCACACCACAAAGACTACACTGTGAAAGAAGTGTCCTTATGACTGAGGTATATGTCATGGAAAATAACACAACTGCTGCCGTCCAACTTCTCACCATCTTAAGTGCACGTCCACGAATATAGGCCTACCATGCAGAAAGTGCTAAGGTGTGGGTCAGTGGACTGCAATGAAATTTGGTGCGTAGTTACCCCCTGGTGAGGGACAAATTTTGTGCTTTTCTGTACCTTGGTGAGGGACAAAAGCACGCAAAATATTCGCCCCATAAATTGGCTGGTTGGGGAGTATATAGCAAAAACAGGGGTCACAAGTGGGTCAACCCTCTGCAGGGTCCTGGATGACAAAACTGGTCTGAAATTGTAGGGTGATACTCCATCTTTAAAAAACAAAAAGAAAATATTTGCCCGCTCTTAGAGATATGCCTGTGTATATGTAGACGTTTTGATGTACGCGTGCATCCGTAATACATCAGTAGTGCATTTATGCAGCTGCATATCTCTGCAATGGAAAGAGCGGGCAAAGATTTTATTCCTTTAATAAAGAGAGACATCCCTCTGCTCCTTTCCCTGATGTGCTCACCTTCCTCACCCCTGCAGATGAGGGTCCATATTTCTTTGTAGACCAAACCATACCTTTTTGACAAGAGTGCGAAAAAGCACTGTACCTTTAAATCAAGAATGATTTGCAACAAACGAAAAATGGACAAAATTACAGGGGGCATCTATTTTCTTCGACATATGAAAAAATATCTACTGCTGTTGCCTGCCAATGCCTGAAAATTCACTCAATTGGACAGTATTTTGATGAAAAATCTGTGTTATCTGAAAAAAGGTATTTTTTGGCAGTATTTTTGCCCCTTGCTCCCAAACGGTGTGACCAATCTCCGAAATATTTGGCCTGTCTTTATTGTGCCAAAAGACCACCTTCTGGTAGGAATTTGAGCCAGATCTGCCGACCGCCCACCTTAGCACTTTTTGCAGATTTTGCATGGTCTATCGGTAGACTGACACTTAAGACACAACTACAGAAATCAACAGCCACGGCTGCAACCACAACTACTTCATGCACAAAGAAGGCAACTGATTCTGTTATTCCTGCCAGCACTAGCTCCATCCTCACTGAGTGTGCCTCCACAGAAGATGGTCCGCTCTTTGATGACATTGAATTAGACGTCACCACATTGTCCAACATTGACACCATTCAGAATCGTGATACTAAGAAAGATGTCGATGGAGAACCTGTCCTAGTCTGATCTGGCCTCCCTGCTGCTGAGAGCCTACAGGCTGGCATTTCCGGCATGCACATAGGCTGGATGGATCTCGGAGAAGACTGCCATGTTACGTGAAAGACCCCACCAGATTCAGTGGTTATCTTAGGCGAGCGCTGATCACATGGTTTATGAGAGGCATCATCATCCCAGATTACGTTATCTTAAGATGTACCCAGTCAGGGCTCCGATCATCTGTACCACAGCGTCCGCAGACAAGATTGCAGGAAGCGAAGAAGGCATTGTGAAAAGTCTTCCAAGTGCAAAGGTATGCATGTTTTTGTTGTTGGTTGTGGTTGCACTGTACTGACCCTCCGGGACAAGGGCAGAGACTAAGCAGAGATAAGGACCACATGCGAAAAATAATGGGCACATTTATACAGGTTGGCCTCCCTTTTTAGATAGGAAAATACAAATCACACTATATGTAAATTTACAGAAGTTCCTCATCCCAAGCATGAGAAGACGAGTTAAAACGCACAGCAAAGAGTCACCTGACAAACATCAGTTGTGAGCACCACCTTGGTAGCTTGGACTCAAGCCAGAGACGTCGCCCAAATGCCAGTTACCACCACCATTCCTCTGTTGAGCTTTTAAAGAAAACACTTCCTCAGGTTTTACAATGGCTTGATGGAATGGAACACTCTCAGAAATCAGCCTTGATTGCAACTTCCAGAAAGCATGGCCGTAATCTTCGGAAGAAACATTCGAAGCATCACAAAGAACAAGAACTTCGTCAAGGCCAAGGCAAAAGGTGCCAAAAAACTTCTACGAAAGCAAAACAGAAGTCCTCTTCTCGCTCTTCTGCCTCTACAGAACCAAGAAGTTCGTAAGCAGCCAGGTCGCTATCCCAAAGAAGGTTGTATGCCGCTACTGCGAAAAGACATTTTCCTCATGCAAATTGATGGAGCACCATCGGAGAAATAACTGCTTAAAGAGGATGTTCGAAAAAGACGAAGCCCTCAAGGTCGTCCTCGTCAAAGTCTAAGTCACCTGATCGTGCCGGCAGCAGACCTAGTTATTCCTCAATCAAAATCTACGGCCCCGACGGAGCCATACTTCCAGAAATTCTCGACAAGGTACGAGATTACCAATCAGCTAAAAAGAAAGCGAAATTGTCAGGATCGAAATCACCCTCTAGCAAGAAACAAGTTCATCTGAAGGATGCGGCACCGCTTAACATCGGTGATGAATAGGATGTCCAGGTGGTGGATCCAGAAGAAAACCTAAACCAACCTGCTGCTCCGCCAGTTCCACCGAAGCCAGATTCGTCCACCGTGACAGTGAAGCCTACTGAGGAAACTTGTGACGCTCCACAGACATCTGCGATTCCGCCCCCGCCGACGAACGATGAAGAGGCCATCAAGATGATTGTTGTTCCCCCTCCATGCCCGCAGAACCGTGATGATGCAGTGCCATTGTTCGGGTCGCCGATACGGACCCGACCCTCACCTGCGGTTGATGTCTTGTCCATGGTGCTTGGACCTCCTGCAGACCCCCCGGCTGATGATGTTCCTCTGGCTCAACCGGCTGAGGAGGAAGCAACGACAACCACACAGTGTGAGCCTGCGATGCCAGAGCCCTTAAAGTCACCCACATTGCCCGCAGCTCCTTGACACGCCTGCTCGACACCGGATCAACTTCCTACAAAATACCAATACTGTAGTCCATGTATCGTACAGAATATGCTTCAGGTTTTCAAAACCAACATGGAAGAGAGTGTAGTAAAGGCAGAGGTTGTTGGAGAAGAAGCTTTGGATGATGGTGGAGTCTTCAGGGATGTTATCTCATAATTTTGGGAACAAATCTTCCCCATTTTCTTTGAAGGTAGCCATGAATGTGTGCCAATTCTGAGTCCGGGAGAGAGGACTATATAATGCCATTGGACAAATCCTGATTGTGGGTTACCGCCAACTGGGATTCTTCCCGTTGAGATTTTACCAGGTGTCAGTAATTTCAGTTCTTAATCCAAAAAGAAGTTGACCAAGAGACATTTCTGTCATCATTCTAGAACTTTCTTGCCTCTTATGAGGCAGCAAGTGTCAAGGCAGTAATGAATGGGGAATGGGAGTGCAAACGAAGGAGATATTGAAGAAGACCTGGGCCGGGTTGCAAAAAACTCATGTTAGCGCCAACTTGGTGTTAGCGCCACACTTTATGTTAAATGATGTAAAAAGACAAGGGATTTTAACGTCATCTAACATAAAGTTAAGCGCTAACACCAAGTTAGCGCTATCGTGCGTTTTGTGCAACCGGCCCCTGGTGGAAAGGTGCAGATAGCTTAAACCAGCAGCGTGCTCTTCAGAACCGCTTTGATGCAAGGGTAGGTGGGGCCAAACATGTTGAACCTGAGTGAGGAGATTACTGATGATCCAGTGTGAAAGCAGCACTTTTTTAGATACCGTGAAAGACAACTTCCAGGGAAATCTATACTTTGAGTAATAACCAACAGAAGTGAAATAACTCAGTCTGTCAAAGTAGGGTTCTGGCCCGGTCGATGATGGGTTAGCGTGTCTACCAAATGACTTGCAGAGCCACGATTTGCTGGTTGCCGACGTCGATATTCCATCAAAACGTACATCCGACCCTCCGGACCTTTCAAGTACCACTACCAGAGAGCAGATCATGATAAAATAAGGGAGGAAATTCGCAACCAGCACCTGGAGGAACAGGTGACCAATTTGGAAATACATGTAAATCAAGCCTGGCTCCTGATTAAGCCCGTGTCACACTGTCCCGAAATTAGACACCCGATGGCCACACGAATATGGAATATTGAATTTCGCGTGAAGATGGCCCCAAAGTCAACTTCCAGAATCTTGCAAATTTTCGACCCCAACCGGGGTCAGGCTGGCATTTATCAGTCATTGTCAGTAAGATTTCCAAAAGTTTCCATAATTCGTATGACCATCGGGTGTCAACTTCGGGACAGTGTGACACGGGCTTAAAGGACAAGCTCACATTTTTGAGAAACAAGTACGTGCCAATGTGCCAATGTATGTGCCAATGGGACAAGTCATCATAGGCAATGGCAGACGTTCCAAACCACTGTGGATGAACAATAACGCATTGAGGAAAGTCAAAGCCAAGCACAAAGCCTGTAGAAGTTACCTGAGAAGTAATAGAATTTCAGGAATACATCAACACCCGGAATAGTGCGACTAAAATAAACGATCAGGAAGGCCAAGCGATCATTTGGAATGCAACTAGCCAAGGACTGCAAACAGAACCCTAAAGGCTTTTGGTCTTACTACCGATCGAAGATACCGTTTAAATCAGGAGTACCAAACTTAGTAAACGCCAACGGAGAGGAAATTTCGGATGATGATGCTAAAGCCAGTGTTTTTACAAGTGAAGACACGACGACTATTCCTACATGTACAATATCAAACGGTACAATTGAGATGCCAATGCCTGATATTGTTTTCATAAAAAACTCAAAATCACAAAAAGTCCAGGGCCTGATGTGCTCCATCCACAATTTCTATATGAACTTCGACATGAACTCGCCGGACCGTTGTGTATTTTATTCAACAATATCCTGAGAAGCTCTTCAGTACCCGCTGACTGGAAAACAGCAGAAGTTGTCCCAATTCATAAAAAAAGAAATAAATCGTCACCATCAAACTATAGACCAGTCAACCTTACCAGTGTCGTCTGCAAGCTCATGGAAATGCTAGTTAAGGAGATCATCCTTAAACACCTGGGCCCGTATGCATAAAGGTGGAATAAGCTTATTCCAGGTATAGCTTCACGTTATAACGTTAGGTTATACCTGGAATAAGCTTATTCCACCTTTATGCATATGCGGGCCCCGTTCGACAACGACTTGTTAAGTGAACACCAGCATGGTTTTCTCCCCATGAAAGGTTGTAACACCAACTTGTTGGAGTCCATCCAATATTGGCTTCAGTCCCCTGGTGATGGCAACGACATGGACATAATTTTCCTGAATTACGCAAAATCATTTGACACTGTTCCTCATGAACGTCTCCCAGAAACAGAAAGGAAATCGCAGGTGACGGCAACTGTATGTTTGCTGCGATTGCTGACCAAATGCAGAGAATTGGTGCTGGCGACATTTCTGCAGATACTCTCCGTTTATTGATTGTGGAATATTTACGGCTTCATTCGAACATGGAAGACGGAACCAGCAGAGCCGACAGTGAACGAAGCGAAATAAGGCCCAGCTTACATGTTGCCCAACAAGAAGCTCTACTACTTGGCCATATGACAAAACTTCATTACCTTAGCTTGGAACCAGTCACGGCTCCCGATTCGCCGACAATTTCTCTAACCTCATCCTGGCTCTGATAACATGTCTGACACATTGACCTTACAACAATCTCCAGCACCATAGGACGTGGAAACCAATACCGAGGAACTTCGGGAGTTAGTAGTGGAAGAATCTGACGAATTCCGGACTTCCTTTGTCCCACATGACCTGGGCAACGGTAAATTTTTATTGGGAATATGTCCATCAAGCATGGTGTGGGCTAAATGCCTTTAAGATGAACCACAGCCGAAACGTCTGCATGGTCATTATGTCATCAACGACTTATTGGAATCTTTCCAGATGTTTGCGAGTGATATGTCGGGCACGGGACCGCAACAAGAGAATTAAGGATACCTTGTTACGCTCTTTGCTGGCTGCTTTTCACCAGGGCACAGTGTATAAAACAGAAGGGGACTTTGCTATTCTTGACCGGGAAGGTGCAAATGAATTTGATATTATGGAAACAAAGTCTTATGTAAAAACCCCAACTTCAGTGCTGATTAATTTTTAGCTCACTGGGGTGAGCTATTACGATGGTGCAGCGTCCGTCGTCCGTCGTTGCCGTTGTCCGTTAGCAGGGCACGTTTCGTAACCGCTGGAGCTATTGATCTGAAACTTGGTACATATATACCCCTAGGTCAGATGACCCACGACACCAAGTTTCGGTCCCATTCGACTCTCAGTTTGGCCACCAGGTGGCGGAAACCAAAAACACAAAAAGTTCAATAACTCCTGAACTAATGACTAGATCATCTCCAAATTTTTATCATAGGTGTAGCTCATAAGGATACATAACATATATAACAGGTCTTTGATTTGACCTACTTTTCAAGGTCACAGAGGTCAAAGTTCGACAAAAGTGACGAACCTGCCACAGTTTGTCATTATTTCACCGAGCAACTTTATATCTTGCATAAACATGCATTGGAGGGGTACCTTAAAAAATACCAATACCAATATGGCCGCCAGGTGGCGTAACCTGAAAATCAAGTAAGTGCTATTACTCAGGAACGGCTTGACGCAGAGTGCTCAAATTTGATATTTACCTCCATCTAGATGACCTTTACATGCATGTCAAATTTCGGCCTGATTTGACTTCAAACATGGCCACCAGGTGGCGT
>NMRB01000822.1:82019-104581 GCA_002633025.1 Notospermus geniculatus | reverse complement strand
TAAGTCTTGTCCTACACACCGGTAATGATGTAAACACTTCATAACTTCACTTGTAATTCTCTCTTTATTGAGAACTATGTTTCAAAATAGTCCCAATGGTTCTTATTTTCTTCAGTAACAGTTACATAACATTTAATCAAACCTTCTTGGACCTGTAACATAATAAGGGCAAATAGGCCTCTTTTTAGCTGGACAGAAGTCTTGTCACAAATTAATAAATTAGTCAGACTGACTCAACAAACTATTTTTTCTTCCAAACAAAAGTTCCCATATACATGTAATAATATCTAATTGACTGCAACCAGCGGATTGAACACTTCAGTATCGGGTATGGCTTCTTTTGGCCTTCACAACAGTTGCCATTCGGTTTGGCAGGGAGTCGTAGAGTTTATTGATGTATTCATCAGGAATGCGGCAGTTCGAAAACGCCGAACCGCCGAACGCGCCGAACCGCCGAACTCAATCTGCACTAATAGTAGGCCCTGTGTGTTTGTGGGACCCAAGGTGTAGGACCTGAACATATTAAAGACTTTTTTGGCGAAACCGTCATGACTCTTTCCGCGATAACGAAGGTGCAATGTCGCATCGACAGCCGTCCTTACTACGGTAGGCACCTACCTATAACATTCCAATATGGATCGCCATCTTCCGAATGTTAAACCCTTAGAAAAACTCCGAAACAACTCCTAGTGATAAAATGAACGATAAAGTGATTCCATGTATAGTATAGGCTACCCGAGAGGGGTTCTTTACATAACTGATGCAAACAGATACTTCGTGCCCGAGATATGACTGGTGTACCAGTGCAACAAATTATGCTCCTGGGTGGTCATCAAGCTTTAATTTAGCGTATACAAATAATAAATCCGTCCCTCTGACATCAAATACTGTGTTTATTTAACTCGTGTTAAATTGCGGGCTTCGAGGGTACCTCATCGATGGAGAGGTAAAGATTACATCATCAAACTCTAAAACAGTGAATCACTGTTCGTTCAGCAAGCAAACACACTGGCGGCGATTATCTGAAAGGTTAGGAATATAGGCCTAGTTGTAGACGATACTTTGACATGCCTAAATGATTTAGGGCCTACACGATACATATTTTGCTGCTATGTGAACAGACAAGACAAGTTGACATGTTGGAAGACTGATTGGAACACAAAATCACAAGTTTAGGCAATTTTGAAAAAATTGGCTACGGTTCTGTCTTTTCGAAATTGGGTTAGAGTTCTGCGTATCAAGTTCGGCGGTTCGGCGCGTTCGGCGGTTTGGCGTTTTCGAACTGCCGTCAGGAATGGCATAAAATGCGGTCTGACAAGCATTCCACAGCTCCCCGAGGTTCTTTGGCTTGGTTTTCCAGGTTTCCTCCTTCAGTCTGCTCCATACCTGCTCAATGATGTTCATGTCTGGAGACTGTGCTGGCCAACCTGGAAGAACCTTGATCTTCTTCAGCTGAAAAAATTTCTTGGTGGAGGCTGAAGTGTGGCAAGAAGCTCCATCCTGCTGGAAGATCTGACCTTTCTTGTGGTTGGGAATGTAGGTTGATGTAAGAATCTGTTGGTATTTGACACTGTCAATGTTGCCATCTACCCTGCAGATCTTTACCACCACCATGTCTGATGTAACCCCACACCATTATTTTTCCACCTCCAAACTTGACAGTCTTCTGGGTGTATCTTCGAATAAGACGGGTGCCACTTGGTCGGCGACAGTGCTGGCGACGTTTTGGGTGTAGTTCAATTGATGATTCATCAGAAAAGTCAACTTTTTGCCACATTTTTTCAGTCCACCCATTCTGGAGACTGTGAGCTTTGGCAAACACTACCCGATTTTTTTAGCTGCCTCTTATTCAGTGAAGGTTTCTGTGCAGCAATGCGGCCATTTAAACTGTGACGGACAAGAATCCGGCGTACTGTTCTGGCAGAGACAGGTTTCGATGTTGTCCAACGCTGCTGAAGCTCTGTGGAGGTTGAAAATGGGTTAGCCTTTGACTGTCTGACCAACATGTTGTCTTCTCGAGCAGTAGTTTTGCGGGGTCTTCCCGACCTGGGTTTGTCATGAACTTCACCAGTCTCTTGGAAACGCTTACGGATCCTCTCTACTTGCCGCTTTGACACATTGAAAATGTTTGCAACCTCAGCAGGCTTTTTGGACTTGAGGTTCTTGACGATGAGCAGCTTCGTTTCCGGCAGGATTTTCGGCATGTTGTCATTTGCTGTACTGGCACTCCAGTTGTGGCCCACTGTTCCACATGTCTGCTTTTATACCTGATTTAGACTTGAGTCAGGCCAATCAGGGCCTTTTGAATGTCTGTGTGAATTTTTGAAAGTCAATAATGTATGAAGGGAACAATGCGACAAGACTTTTGTCCAGCTAAAAATAGGCCTATTTGCCCTTATTATGTTACAGATCCAAAAATGTTTGATTAAATGTTATGTAACTGATACTGAAGAAAATAACAACCATTGGGACTATTTTGAGACATGAGCCGTGTTTACACCTGAGGAAATTGCCGGACCTGACCCGGCTCTGACCCGCCTTTTTTGCGTTTACACCTATGAAAATCGGATCCGGATTAAAAATTGCCGGACTAATTTAGCCCGCTTTCGCTCGGCGGGTCTGATCCGGATTATACTTTAGCCCGGCAATTTCAAAGGTGTGGACAGAAAAATGCCGGGCTAAAACGTTTACTGAGCCCACCGACAGGTGTCGGTCTGCTAAAATTGAATGGGTGGTGTGTCTATAAATAGCATGGCCAGCGTTCAATATCGTAAGACGAATAATAGGTGTGGACAGAAAATTCAATGGATCCGGGTTAAATTCGAACCCGGGCCTGGAAAAATTGCATAGGTGTAAACACGGCTATAGTTGACAATAAAGAGAGAATTACAAGTGAAGTTATGAAGTGTTTACATCATTACCGGTGTGTAGGACAAGACTTATGTCCATGACTGTAGACTTCCGAATTTTACTGAAGAAGTGTTTAAAGGGCCTCTAGAGGCAGCCAGCATGGCAGGGGAAAACCCCGGGGAAAACCCAGGTTGAATACCTCGTACCAGTGATTATTACGTTAAAGTGGCGCCGCCTGGCCGAAGAACCGGTACTGATAGTAGCCTAATGGCGAGCTGCCTCTAGAGTCCCTTTAAGTCATGGAGCACTGTGGGTAGTCAGTTCTTAAAATATTTCCTTTCAGAGTCCAAGTCTGTTTTACTGGATATATAGCATCACCCACAGCCAATAAAACCGATGATTCCATCTCAGATGATAATGATGGGAAGAACAGAAGGGGCCCAACAAAGAAAACATTGGTGAGTATATTGTTTTCTGGTACCGTATCACAGACAATGATTTTTTACACTCCGAAATGCAAACTTTGTCTTCCATCTATGGCAAGCGGAATGTCCGGCCTAAACCATGGTTTACGATTCCTAAACCATGGTTTAGGAGCCTAAACCATAGTTTAGGGTCCTAAACTATAGTTTACGCGTCGAAATGGACGTTTTTCTCTAAACCATGGTTTACGGTGTCTAAACTATAGTTTATAGCCCTAAACCATGGTTTAGGGAGCCTAAACCATAGTTTACAGAAAGACAGAATGCTGCAAATTGCGATTCCGAAGCCGAAAACCGAAGATTTAATTAAACTTTGAATCACAGAATGCAACAGTTTAGGGACTTTAAACCATGGTTTTGGGTAAAATTCCTAAACCATGGTATGGAGTAAACTATGGTTTAGGGTCCCTAAACCATAGTTTACTCCAAACCATGGTTTAGGGTCCCCAAACTGTTGTATTCAGTGATTCAAAGTTAATGAAAACTGTAGTTTTCCCTAAACCATAGTTTACTGCGCACAATCGGTATCAACTCCCACTGCGCTGGTGATACCATTGTCACCAAATGGCCGCATCACCAACTTTACGTTTGCCAGGATTTTTGGCATTTTTATTCAGGCACAAACGTACAAAATTGAATTATACCTTTCATACTGTTAAATGTTGCAACAATTACAAGTAAGAAGTATTGGACGATGAAGGAGCATTCAGGGATGTCCTGTCAGAAATCAGAATTTTGAGAGAAAAAATCTTCCCATTTTCTTTGAAGGTAGCCATGAATGTCTTTGAATGTGTGCTAGTTTTGAGTCCGGATGTCAGCAGAGAGGACTAAAATGCCATTGGACAAATCCGGATTGTGGGGTACCGCCAAATGGGGTTCTTCCCATTGAGATTTTACCAGGTGTCAGTAATTCCAGTTCTTCATCAAAAGGAAGTTGATCAAGAGACATTGCTGTCATCATTCTAGAACGTTATTGGCAGCTGCATCAAGGCAGTAATGAATAGGCGTGGGATGGAAGGAGATATTGAAGAAGACCTGATGGACATTTACTTCATGTATGGATGTCGTGAGCTGCCATCAACAATTATGTGCCAAGGTTCCTTAAGAATATTGCTTGGTATTTCCTATCATACTGGAAAGTTGCAGAGAGCTTAAACCAGCAGCGTTCTCTTCAGAATCGCTTTGATGCAAGGGTAAGTGGGGCCAAACATGTTGACCTGAGTGAGGAGATTACTGATGATCCAGTGTGAAACGAACTTTAGGGCGTGTTTCTATCATTGAAGGGAAGGTATCTCAGTGATAAAGATTTCCTTGCCGTACCAATGAAAGCTTTCACAAAGCAGCCCAAAGAACTTGCTTCTGGGACTCTTCAGGCTGACAATAGATTTTCTTTTCTTGTTGGCTAGTGCTTGGTCAACACGCACCGCCCAAAACAATGAAGAGCTGAGGCCAGCGCAGAATAACAATTGGAATAAAACCCACTGCAACAGCTAGGAGAAAGGTAGTTGGTGCTGGCAGGAACTGTGTTGGTACAGGCAGACCATGTCATAAAAGCATTAAAATCGATTCCCACATCCTCAGTTTAATTTACTGTCCCCCGTAAAACCCTTGACGATCGAGTCAAGGGTAAGGTTGGTTTAGATTGTGTTTTGGTGGGCAAACTGTGCTTTCAGAAACTGATGAATCAGCCTTGACATGCTTGATTGGGTACATTGAATACATGTCGGCAAGAGCACACCCTTTAAGCCGCTTCCAGATAATCACTCTTGCTTGGGCAATAGCGAAAGATAACAATCATGACAAACTATTCAGCGCAGATGGAACGGTCGTGTGAGGTCTGGATGGCGATTTTTGTGTCTTCGCCACCAACCCATTGTTGGCCCAAGTAATGCATTCCATGGTAATCATACGAACTGGGTCAATTTGATACGCCATCTGACGTTGCTACGAACGGCGCAACGTGATTTGCCTGTTGAGAAAGCAGGCAGCCGACCAATCAACGGGCCGTGATGAGTTGCTGACCTGAATGCATCGATTACTTATGTATTTATTCAAAGACCCAGCCAACCAGGGCCTGAGATCATTTATTATGATCCCGCCTACCGGTCTACGAAGAGAATTTTACCTGAATGGCAATAGTTTTAGCGCCGCCGGGTCTGAAGGTGAGGGTGTTCATTTCCCGCCAAAACAGCAGGCCCGTGGCGACCAAAATACTTCTTAATAACCACACCACGTATGTTTATGAAGAAAATTGTATCGTAGACTGGTAGTTTAAAGTGATATCAATCACTATCATGTAATCCATACTTCGAAAAACATAAGTGAAGTGTCGAAAACTTTGCATGCAAGTTGAAAACTGCAGTGTTTGCATAAATTAGGACAAGCCAATATGGCGGCGCATAAAATGCGGAACGGTTCGTGGTGCTGGATCGATGACAAAATCCTCTCAAATTCACCTTCTACGTTGTCGTTTATGAGGTTAATGATTAAAATGATGCTTAGGACAATGCCAAATGGTAGCAAATGTATTAATAAGTGCTTCGTTTTAACGGTATCTAATATCGTTCAGTTTTATGCCGGGCCCGTCTTCGTACACTGTTGATACATTGATGATCACAACAACTCATTTGCATATCTACGTGATCTAGGTCACGGACTCGCGGCTGTGAGAAAACACTGATCGCAATGTTTGAAGACGTCGTGGAACGGTCGTGCTCAAATTGAGACGGGCTGACAACTTGGAGAGGTCTCGTATCCTCAACACCACCGAGGAGATTATTGCTGATTTCTTTGAAGTTCTGTACACTAAATTAAATGAGAACAACCTCCTTGATCATCCTGAACGGATCTTTAACTGTGACGAGAGTGCAGTCTTTCTCAACAAACACTCGAATAAAGTTGTAGTGTCAGCCCAGCAGCGTCGTTCATTCAGGACAGATTATGGCACATCTGAACACATTTCTGTTCATTGTTGTGGAGCAGCCAGTGGATCAGTCCTCCCGCCCATAATTATCCGGGGTTCGTTCCCGAGTGGATGCTACACTGAAGGTGGTCCCTCGGGAACACTTTGCGCAAAGCAGACCTCTGGCTTCACGGATGGGGACCTGTACTTCTCTCTTTCTGAATTATGCACCCCTCACGACCACTGCTTCTCATTCAAGATGGGCATGTTTCGCACATCACGGGCAAACTGCTTGATTGTGCCATACAGAACGACGTGATCATTTTCTGCTTACCACCACACACTACACATCTGTTGCAGTCCTTGTATAGCCGTGTTGAAAGCTATGAAAACCCATCTTGGCCGTGCTCTGCAGGCGTCTCGGTTGGTGTGGTCTGATTTTTGGATCGGCAAGTCAGGCTTTCCAAGAGTATACAACGATGCTTTCGAACATTACTACATTGGGCCGTATGAATAAAAAATTAGTGTGTACCACCAAGTACAAGTAAAAAGTAAAAGCATATTCTTCCAAGTATTTAGTAAAAGCATAAGGTTTTACTTGATTTCGTATGAATAAAAGTTACATTTTACTTCAAAGCATATACTTTGACGCAGCAAGCAAATGCTTCCCCAAAAATGACTTATTAATTAATATTAATAAACCTTGCCAGCTCAGTTGGCTGCAGTTGTGTAGGTTACATTTGCCTTTACCAACTTGGCATTTTAGCACGCAACTAAACAAGGTTTCATGAAAACGTGCACTGGTGATCAGCTTTTACTAACCGTCACGCGCACTCCTCATCAACCCACCAGTGCTGGCCTATCTTGCGTGAATTAATTCTGAAACTTAATATAAGATTCATCAGACTGCAAAATATGTTTTCATAATTATGTCTTCTACATATGTGTAAACTTCTCTGAAGTTGCCAAGCCATTTTGTTTAAATAACTAGAACTTAAAGGATGTGTTTCAAAATGAGCTGCTAATCTGGCAACATCTTTTTCACCAAAAGGAAAGAGGGAACATACATTTGTAATTTTTAAAAAAATTACCCACGTATACTTAAGCGGTTAACTGGTAGAGCCGCATCATTTAGTCAAAATGTCTATCCTTGTACAAAACAACCGTGCATCAACTTCCAAGATAAAAGAAACAAGTGCCGCCAAGTTCATTGATTTTCAACTTTGGGGAAATCTCGGAAAGTACGAAAGCTATCTTCTTGAAACTTTCATGGTTGACACTATGGTCCATATCAATCATCATGACATAATATCAGTACAGGCTGTACATAGATAATGTTTTGAAACAAACTGCTAATGACTGCTTTCCCGTACAGAGTTCTAAAGTACTAATTACAGAAAGTGGTGAAACAATAGAAGGAGCCGGTTATGTACTGCCACATTAGCCAGTAAAAAGTGAAGTTTTTCAAACAGGGATAGTTGAAAATGCATCATTTTTACCGTAAGATTTCTCAAGTTTCTGTTTTATTCAAGGGCTGCACTGAGTAGCCTTTTGGCAGTAGGCCCAAAAAGCCAATGTGCAAAGGGGAATGGACTGACCAATTCTTCCAGAGGGGACAGGATTCCCTGCCTATTATTCCATAATGCTGTAACAGCTTGTAATGGTCAAATGATTCTTCCATATCTGGGCCTTTTTGAGTGTTTCCGAAAACAGCAGAAATGAACAGGGGCAGGTCTCCTTTCTGTGTGGTTATTTTTCCAAGTAGTGTGTCTAGTCAAAACATAACAGACATGTGATGTCACTGTCCTTAAACTTGCAAAGAGTTCGCTTGACATTATTCAGTTCATCACCCTTGCCCCTCCATGAGTGGTTAGGCCCATGTATTGTTGTTGGCCTGTTATGTCAAGACTTGTAATCATGCATAAAACCCTGTGGCTCAGACTTCAGTAAAGTTGAAACTGGGCAGTATAACCGATATTTCTATCCTTAAAAAAACCCTGTCGTGACAGAACTTTTTTGTTTTCTTTTGGATTATCTTATTCAACATGATCCCAAGGATATTCAGGCAAACTCTCAATGGAATATATTGATTCCTTCAGCAATTTCTAAGGCATTCAAAAGGACTAATTACGGTAAGTAATGAAACAATAGAAGGAGCAGGTTGATATTACGTCATGATCAATGATACGGACCATAGTGTCAACCGTGAAATTTTCAACAAGATAGCTGTAGTACTTTCCGAGATTTCCCCAAAGTTGAAAACCTCTGTTAAGTCCCCAGCACCTTTTTGATAAATCCTTTCAAAACTTGTATATAATATGCGTAAGCATGCCCACTGTAAACTGTATCAGAAACTTTGATATTTCATCGAACATCCTTCAAGGTGTTTCAGAAACATATCTGTAAAGAATTTTCCTGTTTCATGGGATGCGAACAGGAAAAGGCCTGGATGACTTCTGAGATTTTCCAAAACTGGCTGAAATCATTCTATCGACGCATGAAAGGCAGATGAGTCTTACTTGGCTGAAATCATTCTATCGACGCATGAAAGGCAGATGAGTCTTACTTTTCATCGATAATGCGCCATCACATCCAAAAGACTTCCGACTCACTCTACCGTATTACGGGCGCCATCTTGCGCAGCGATACAGCGGTAAATTCTGCCGCACTGCGCCGGAAGTGAGAAGCTTGACCGATTAACATCCAAGTTGCATCCGCATGTTGAATAGTCCCTTGAAACGACGACAATTTTGCTTGTAATTCAACATACATCGTGTACATCGCTGATGAATATATTTATTCCATCATTAAACAGGCGTTAAACAGGCGTTTGTAGCTGGTTTTTTCGGTGTTATTGGTGATCTACTTTATAACGACATCTTCAGTTTTCCGGCCATCTTGTTTGTCACATGACCAGATGAGATCACATGACCACTGAAAATATGTAGTCCCTGCAACATGGCGTCCATTACACGTCAGAGTCAATGACGACGCAAGTCATGACTCTGTTGTTCAGAATGACTTCCGACTGAGTAACGTTAAAGTTGTCTACCTGCCCCCTTGATCAAGGAATCATCGCGGCAATAAAAAACTACCGCTGTCGTTTGTTGAAAGCTGTCGTGACAAGAATGGACAAGGGAGACGACATTTCCATGATTAAAGATTGCGTGACGGTTCTAGACGCCTGCCACTGGATCGACGAAGCAGTCCGAGAGGTTAAGCCAAGCACGGTACGTGCCTGTTTCGCAAAAGCAGGTTTCACGAATGACATCATCAATGACGATCCTGTGGACGACTTGCCACTTTCAGCACTGATCCAGGCCACAGAATCACATCTCGGTATCGACGATCCAATGGACGAAGCTGATTTCGTAAACATGGATAGTGACGTGCCAGTAGCTGATTACGATGTGGATGGGTACACATTACTTCTTGCAGAACTAAAGATACCAGTAGCTAGTAACCAAATGACACCAGTAGCTTGAACGCTGACGAGCAGCGTTTACGGGATGATGAAACACAGGAGAAATCACATGAATGTGAGATCAAGACCGTAAGAGGCTATACATTACATTGAACAACTGAAATTATTCTGTTTGGATAGGGACTATGGCTCTGTTTTGGACTCTCTTGTTAAAACTCAGTCCGAACTTCAAAACTCTGCATGGAAAATTAAGGCTAATGCAAAGCAGTCAACTTTGGACACTTTCTTTACAAAATGAGTGAGAAATGGAAAACTGTTTGTTGAAAAAAGGCAATGATATATGGAAACACAGCTCCAGTTAGCATGCATAGCTAACTCTGATCTTATCAAGCTGTCTCAGTGATTCTTATGTCAAAGATTGTTCGACGTATTCAAGATATGTGGTACGGAAAATATTTGTGAATTGTACCTTGCTCAAGAAAAGGATTTCTAATAAACAAATATTCACATAAGTTCTTTGATTGAAGGTTACCCTAAGCTCTCTAATAGAGCAGAATGACCTCTCTGGGAATTACATTGTAATACCATTGACCAGAGCCACCTGGTGTCCGTTATTGATGGAGTTGGGGACGAGGTGCCAAGAATCTTGGAAGTGAATCCAGGGTCTAACGACCGAAGCCGAAAATCACCTCGTCCCAAAGGCAAAAGTAGAAGAAATTTCGAGTTAGATCCTGGGGACGAGGTTGAAGATGATACAGATGATGGTGATCGGGAGCCTAGATTTAGAGTGAAAACAAGAAGTAAACTGTACATGTCTGCCATGCATCTGAGGCACGTTCTTGCCGATATGCCAGATTTGCCATGTCCTTGGCCTCCTACAGCACGCGACTTCGGCAAAGATGAAATTAGAAAATTGTCCCAGCTCCTTTATTCAACTTCCTGGCATGGTGTATTTCCAAGCTAGATGATGTAAACAGCTGACAACAGACAACTGGCAGCTAGATTCTCATCTCTGTTCAGGAATTTGGAAAACTTACTCAAAAGGAAAACGAACACAAAAGGAATGATGATTTCCGATTTCTTCAGAATGTCAGAGGCAGTTACCCATTCTGGTTAAGAACTCATAATGCCATGGTACGTCACCACGACATGCCCATTGGTTTTGCACATTCAGTGCAGCAAATATGAAGTGGCCTGATGTTATTCGTATCACTGCTCAGCAACAAGGAAAAATCTTAACAAATGAAGATGTTCAGAAAATGAACTGGGAGGAGAAATGCATGTGGATCAGGAGTAATCCAGTTACTGCGACTCGTCATTTTGACTGTCACAAGTTCTGGCGAGAAGTACTCATGTCAAACTCACCCTATAGGAGAAATAATAGACAGAGAACTAATTAGTGCAAAACACGATTCCACTTCCCAAAATCACCAAGTTACACGATAATATCATCACCACCACCAGACGTACATGACTGCGATCCTGCACATTATTTTGTGCATTAAGTTAAAGCATGGTGGCCTTGCTGCAAAGGGTGACTGTGTTACATTTCCGCAGGCAGTTGACGAAGTTGGCAAAATCCTGCCTCGTTTGCCAGAGGAACTAAATGTTAATCGTGCTCAAAGTAAAGGCAGAAATGAACGTCTCCAGGACAAGGGTGGAGAATGTCCTAACTTGGTTGAAGACGAATAACACTGCTTATGAACACATTATCATAAGCCAGGAACGCTTGAATTCTTAACCTGATAATGGTGAGCCATCCGGATCTGTTCAGTTCCCAGCAAGAGTCCAGCATGAGGACGACTGAGGTCCTGCAAAGGAACACGTCAATTCCACCTCGTTCTGCGTGTACTTCGTCCCATACTGTATAGATCGTCGAGTGGAGAGATAATAGGGAGTTTTCGCAAAGCCCCCGAAACGCCAACGCGAACGCCTATCCTTTTGTTTGATGCTCTCTTCGTGGCATCAAACAATGGGTTTGGCGTTCGCGTTGGCGTTTCGGGGGCTTTGCGAAAACTCGCTAATAGAGACCTTTCGCACACGCACGTTTAGGCAACCGACTACATTTAGGTCATCAAATGTTGCGGTCTAGTGACGTGTACACAAACGGTTATAGAAAACATTACGGAGGTTTCGCATGCGCCCGGTTAGGCCATACGACGACGTTTATCTATTGTTTGGGTATACCCACACAATAGATAAACGTCGTCGTATGGCCTAACCGGGCGCTTGCGAAACCTCCCTATTATCCGCAGCGACTTCACTACACGTCAGAGAAAAACTGTTTGCCAAAGCAACATAGTTTTATCAAAATCCTCATTCCAACGGTGATCGCCATTCTTTGTTATAAGTTTTAGAAGGATTCCTCGTGCATTCCAGGTGTAACATTTTGTTTGTTTTGTTTGGATCATCTTTTATTAAGCTTTTGGGTTGTGAATCAAATCCGTGTAAAAAGGGCAGTTTCCATTGACTGCCGTGCGATCAGTATGGGTCTTTCGCAACTGAACGGTTTGCTGAACATTTACTTTTACGTCATCATTTTGTGACCAGTTGTTACGTGTGCACACACACTAAATGAAGGCCTATACACTAGCCGGCCACAGTTCACAGGTAACAAGCGCGGTACGCGTGAGGCGAGTGCGGTTTGTAAGATACCCCGGTTAATGATCACTTGCAATTACGTCACACACAATACAAGCGCAGTAGGGCCCACGGTGAACTCGTATGACTCGAGCACAGTCAAAACATTACATCACCTTACCTAAGAAATATCCGTAAACACCTATAGGTCTTCACGGATAGTTCTTAGGCTCAGGCAATAGCCGTGTCTCTCTGCGAAACCACCAAAACCAAACCGTTTCACCGGTTACGGTTACGTATAACTAAATGTAGTCGGTTGCCTAAACGTGCGGCTGCGAAAGGTCTCTAATAACCCGAGGAACCCCGGGCGAGGAACGAGCTTGCCGGGAATACGTTGCCGCGAAATTGGCGTAACAATAGCCGGCAGACCCAAAACATCATGTCTGTCGCACAACAAGAAAAGTGGTACCTGCTCCTCCAAAAGAGTTGGGGCAGTTGAAGTAGGAGGCAGCACTCTTGATCGCTTCTTTAAACAAAAAACATGAGTTTTACGCATCGATCTGCAAGAATGGCGTCGGCAAATGCGCCAACTTCTTTGCTGGTTGATAGTGCATGCATGAGTGACATACATTTCGTTTGCAAATGTGGCTCGTTGACCTGCAGAACATCGTCACCTGATTGGTCGAAACTGAACTTGGTCACGAATACTTCTAAACAATGCCACGTGTGTAGGCATGTGCTGATAGGAAATAGGCCTAGTTTGTACAACACAGACACTTTTATGCTAATTTGTGATTTAGATTGATTTGAGAACTTAAAATTCATTGAACGATAGCATGAAAGCCATGGACTAAGGGTCCCTGCCTCACTAAAAAGTCCTTTCCCTTTCACTGCAACTCACCTACAACACACAGCAAAATGGAACAAAGCCTGAAATGATGATTGAGTCACTCACAAAACACCAAGTTTACTCTGTTTGTATATTAATAGGCCCCTATTTATTCAACGTTTTTAAAGGTAGAGATAGTGAAGAAGAACAACCTGCACCTAAGCCTGAGGCTGCTGCAGTGGTAGCCAGTAGTGCCACTGATCATGACGATGGGGACGACCTAGTGCCGATTCTCAATCTGGGCCCAGTTCCTGAAACGACGATAAATCTATCATGGCGCTAGGGATAACGCCACGATAGTGAGCGATAGCTAACGTGGCGCTAGTTAGTTGTTCCAGAGACAGCGTTAGGGGCAGAGATAGCTAACGCTCCCTAACGCTGGCCCTAACGCTGGTTGCTAGGGTCGTGAGGTCATGTGACTCCAAAATCAAGATGGCTTCCACAGCTATTGACAAAAAAAGGCAGAGGGAAAGGCAGCCCAATTTTAGCCATTCTGAGGTTGTGACAATTGTTCAGCACGCCACACAAGAGCTTTCCATCCTGCGCGGTAAATTTGGATCCACCATAACCAACGAGATCAAGTATGCAAAGTGGGATGCCATCTCCAAGCTAGTCAACTCCCTCGGTGTCGCCCCAAGAACCCCGGACAAAATCAGGGAAAAGTGGAATAAGTTGGTTTCCGAAGCCAAAAAATACTTAGGTTCAGAGCTCCATAAAAATTCAGTGAAGAATGAGGCTGAATTTAAGAAAATGATATCTCTGGCATCAGGGTGGTATTGAAGGTTTGTTCAGGGCTAAAGTTACATGTAAGAGGGAGACTGAGACAAACAGGCAGTACTTTTCCCATTTCATCAAAAGTCTTGACTATCACATCCAGCATACCATTGCGATTATAATTCTGTTTTGAATTTTTAAGAGAAAATGGTGAAAACGTCTTGCGTGAGGGGTTCTATAATAATCTGGGGATCCCAGAATGGCCTAATTTTATTTCGTTTCCCGGCAGAATCGAAATATTCGGACAGACGCCGGCGATGGATGCGAGTTCTGAATTTGACAGAAAACGATGTTAAAGGGACTTAATCGCGGCAAACAAAAATCACATTAAGAGTAATTTCGTGGCCCGCGAAAATCACTATTTCAAAATTACAAATTTCGTGTTTTATTGGATTACATCCTTAGGAAAGTTGCAGTTGACCATGTTCTAAATGCTATTGGAAGGCAGCAAAGACACACCACTTGTGCAAAAATGCTCTTAGTAGACGATAAATTCCCGATGTGAGTAAAGTAATTAATTGCATTAATTGCATTAATTCTAAATAACAATTCGTTCCAATTTGGAGATAAGCATTTTCTACAAGTGAAAGGAACTTGCATGGGCTCAAAGATTGGACCTGTATATGCAATCCTCACTTTGGCATACCTTGAGGAAGCCAAATTATACTCCAAAATCAGAGAAACTTATCCTGAGGATTATGCCGATTACCTAATTCAACATTTCAAAAGGTATATTGATGACTGCTGGTGCACTTTTAAAACTAATCAAGGTGACATCCATGATTTCCACAACATACTGAACTCCCTATCTGATGATTTAAAGTTCACGATGGAAAGCAGTAACGATCAACTACCATTTTTGGACGTTCTTGTCATCAAAAAAGGAACAGACCTCAAAACAGATTTATATTCCAAACCAACTGATACAAAACAATACTTGCATTTCAAATCATGTCACCCTAGACATGTCAAAACGAATATTCCATACAATCTTGCAAGAAGGATTTGTACAATTGTTCAAGACAATGACCTCAGAAATAAACGGTTGGAGGAAATGAAACAAAACCTTCTACAAAGAGGATACCCTTCCACGTTAATTAACAATGGCATTACTAGGGCAAAAGCCATAGATATACAAACATTGAGAACCCCCAAACAAAAAACAACTAAGTCGAATGACATCTGCTTTGTGCATACCTTTAACCCGTCTAATCTTAACATGCACAATGTTATTGTGAAGCATGTAGACTTTCTAAAACAGGACAAAAAACTGAAAGAAATGCTTGAAACCAATAAGATTATAAATGTCAATAGACAACCCCCAAGTTTAAAAAGAATTCTTACAAAAGCATCATTTAAAACATCTGATTCCAAACCCAAAGTAACCAAATGTGGGAAATCCAGGTGTAAATTATGTGATTACATCATCACTGGGGAAAGTTTTACATTTAACACAGGGGAAACCTTTTATGTAAATGCCTTTATGAACTGTGATACTTTAAAAACAAACGTATGTGGGAGAAACAACCAACATACGGAATCAGATGAATTTGCACATACAACACATACGGAACACAGAATTAGGAATCCAGTATGTTTCTCGTCACTTAGATTCATGTGGGGGAGGCAAATTTCAGTTTTTTCCATTCTTTACAATGAGAAGTGAGTCAATAACTCGAAGAAGGATTCAGGAAAATTACTTCATCAACAAGTTTAAAGCGGAACTAAACCGTTAATAGTATAATTATTTTGCACAGGCTTGTCAGAGTGATTAAGGAATTTCTGCTTTGATCTTGCCTACCAATAGAGCTTCGCTTCATTCGCTTCAATAATTAGCCCTTTTTAGATCAGGGCCTATTGTAATCCTGGTATTATTTGAACATTTTACCTGAACCTGCTTTGCGACAGGTTATGTGTATATATATCTCATGTAAATAATATGTGTTCATTCCCACTGAAGATTTCCAAGAGGAATGAAAGCGCTATGGGACATTAAAATATATATAATGAGAATTTCAGCCTAGGTTACATTTTTTTTCAAATGAGTAAAGTAATATATTCAAGATGGCGGAATTTGATTCTCTCTTCAGACACCTTGACTGGCAGGACCAGATCGCTTTCAAGACCATCATTTTGTCTGTTCACAACATTTCGTGACAGGTAAGTGTTGGAGGAACCTTTGAGAAATAAAACATGTCAGGTTTTACTAGTATTCCTCAAGTTATAACTAATGTCTGTCAACTCGTTGAATTATATCTTGGTGCAAAGTCAAGAAGTGTATACCATTGATGACTGATGTTGGCTTAGCCCACTTGTCATCAACCAAAGGTCAACACGTGTGACGTGTGCAGTCATGTATGCTGCCCGAGTGCCTGATCAGCTGATGAGGATAGGATTTTCTTTGAAACAGGCTGCAGGGCCATGCATGGTCAGTTTCTTTCATTAACACAACATTCCCAAGAATAGTCGTCTGTATGGAGGAAGGAGCGCCAGTTTTTATTTCAATTTTAGAACGGATGGACTAAAAACATTAATTTCAGGATTAAAGAGCAATGATCCAAATCATCCTGACTACATACCAAACCAGCGCCTTCCCCCTCAGCCTACAACATAGCGGTGTGCTGACTGTCTCCACAAGGGATAATGTTCAAGGCAACCTAGATAGGTACCAGAGCTGGAATCGAGGGGTGCTCCACCATCAGAACCGAAACAAGTACGCTACAGAAGGATGAAATAGCAATTATGCAATTTTATTTTACAAGCAATTTCTTAATCATTCTCCCTAGAGGTAATTCACGGTCTTCACTCCACAGGAACCCATAATAAAAAATCTCTCTCCACTTTGGTAACTCTTAATAAATCCTGAATAAAAAAAATCATGCCCCTTCCTCAGTACAAGAGATGGCTACAAAAGAGACTAAACAGGAACAGCATGTCATATAGAAACAATCGTGCGGATTTTGGCTGAGGTAGGTACACAAACGGAGCTGTGTGATTGGCACATCGTAAACATGGTGAATACAAATAAAAATATGGAATACCAGCTGCTGCACCAGAGAGAGAAAAATGAGAAGTCCAATGCATGGAAACAAATTTAAAAGGCTTGACGCAAGGGCCCAACGCGCCGCGTAGCGGCCAACAGCGAAGCTAGCCAAAGTCTTGTCACGGGTCAGTCAATAGAATTGGATTCATAGGTGAAATGCGCTTAATGTTCTAATGTTCAGATGGAATATACCGGACGGTTGGTTCACGTTTTTAGTGGCTGTGAACGTAGATGGGTACATTATGTAGCGATACACTGACAGTTTTCCTGGGGACTTGCTCTGTGGATGTTGTGAAGTGCGATTTTTGTAAGAGTATTCTGATTTGTGACGTCATTTCTATTATCATAAAAATATGTTGAGTAGCTGGCAAAGAAAGAAATAGCACTAAAATTGACACACAACGTGATAATATACAGGAAGTCAACTTCCAGATTTTGCAAATTTTCGACCCCAACCGGGGTCTTCTTCAGGCTGGCACTTAACAGTACAAGACTCTAGAATAGACTGAGCTGAGTCCCTGAAGTAGATCTAAATATCCCTGCAAACANCGAAACAAGTACGCTACAGAAGGATGAAATAGCAATTATGCAATTTTATTTTACAAGCAATTTCATGGAATCCGGGGCACTGGGTTCGAGCCTTGCGATAATTGATTTTTTCACGCGTCTATTTCTCTGTTTATTTTTTTGCTCAACACTTTTTTTTGCTGAACACTTTTACTCGCAGGACGAATATCTCCCCAGCCCTTCCATTTCCCTACAAATCTGCATTTGCTAATAAATACTTATAACCACAGATCCCTGTCAGCTGTCCTGCATTCAGAGAGACTTTTCACTTAAAGTCTCTCTGAATGCAGGGGCAGCTGACGACCATCGACATTCCCCTCCCAGCCACCAAAAATATCAACATCCCAACCAACGTTCAAGACTACTCGATTAAGAAAAATGAGGAACTGAGAAGAGAGTTGAAGAATCAAAAGTTTGGACTTCAATGTCTACAAAATGATGATGACAAGACACAGACAAGACACTGGGTTGCCCATTTTTTCCACACTGCATCAGCTGATCAATTATGTTGCAAAGAAACCCCAAGCAGAACGCCCACAGCGCCATAATTTGGAACCAGAAAATAAAATTTTGATTGTGTTAATGAAGTTGCGTCTTAAAGCGAATGGCTCGCGGGGTTTGTTTTGATTTTTGGTGGTACCTCCCATAGAGAGTGAACCTAGTCTCCAGGCAAAGCCGTGCTCCAGTCATAAGCAAAACATGTGCAAATATGCGAACCTACACCTGGGGACGAGGTTCCACTAAAAATTTGTTAAAATGGGTCAATGACATTTTCAAATTCAGTCGGTCAAAATGTACATTTTGTACTATTCACATTGATTTCATACCGGTAGATTTTGCAGAATACGCCTCCGAAGTTTGGCTGTCTAATGCATTTCCCATTAAACTAAAATTCTTCTTTCGCCTTTTTCTCAAAACGGCGCTTGATTTGAGGACATGTCAACAAACAACAATTACTGTCAACAAACCCCGCAAGCCATTCGCTTTAATTTCACCAACCAAAATCTTGCTTACAGGTGTTCTGTCTCCAAGTCACTCATTTCAGTCAGATTTCATGAATGGCTGGATGTTCTCTACAAAGCAATTGAAGGTCTGGCCATGTGGGCAAGAGAAGATGAGGAGATGCAGCTGCCAGCCATCTTCCAAAATCGCTTTTCGCTATCTCGCGGCCTGCTATCGGTCGCCATTCACATATATTTTGTAAAGTTTTGCACAAGGCAGGAGCTCGAAACGACCGCGGAGTCAGAGTTTTAATGCTAAATAATTCCTACTCCGCGGGCTTAGGGCGGCAAATTAAGACGATAAATCAGCCTCGCCATCGTCATTGCATAAATAATAGCCGTTCCCTTCGGCGGAACGATTCCGCCTGTTCCGTTCCGTTCCGCTTTTTCCAGTAAGCCATCATGATCCCAAGCCACGTACAGCTGATTTGACGACTGTGGAAGACAAACTGATAGAGCTCATCACCAGTCATTCTGCCTCAGGAGACACAAGAAACCTTGGGGACCTCAGAGTTGTATAAGACACTCTGCGCAAGATACCCAAAAGTAATGCTGTACTAATAACCCGTCCTTAAAAGATAAGCCAGACCAAGTGGAAAAAGTGTGTCGTGTCATTCAGATGATGATAGATACCTGTTTTGGTTCTATTGCGCATCCGGATTTTCAGGAGAACTGCTTTGGAGGTGATCGTTTTCATTATTCGAGGAGTGGATTAGCGAGGATTTCGGATTATTGACATGTTTTTCGATGGGATGTTATCATCATGTCCTAGTCTTATCCGTCATCTGTCTATCAACAACGCTGACATTAAACCTAGCTTTTACATTGACATTCAGATGCCAGGTCGAAGTCAAACGTTTCTTGGAGGCTAGCACATTTTATTGCTTATTTGACCAAGAGAACGTGAAATAACTCTTCTTGTTGTCACCGGTGATGCAAGTAGCCGCAGGTCTTTCATTAGTTTTTGAAGTGAAATATTGTTGGGAGATTGAAACAATTAAAAGAATATTCCTTCTGTCAGTGTTGCTGGCCAGTATCAAAGCAATTGAAGTTGTATTTTAAAACATAGGACATTCATGAACGATAGAAATCCAGGCTATTTGCAAAATGATTTGAACGATAGAAATCCAGGCTATTTGCAAAATGATTTTGCATACCGCCGTTGCACCATTTCATTTTTATAAGAAACGGGCAAACAAAAGGTAAATGTAGGAAAAATAAAGCAAAAATATTCATGTGCGCTATACAGGATTTATTTTTGATTTCAGTTTCTGGAGCTCCTGAAGTCAACACCACAAATTGCGGCATTTTTGAAAGCAATCAAGGAGAAGATTACTGCTGATGAATTGATTGTTGTTCTAGAGCCCATCTATTCAGTTGTTCGAAGTAACAAGCGAAAACTAGAAGAACAGTACCATGCCAAATTTAAGAAATTTCTCTTCAAAATAGAACGTATGTGGGTGCCCTCACATCACAGGGGGTGTTGCAAAAAGTAATGTAAACCTGAAAAGGAGGACCATTTTGGCCGAGCAGCTGTGTGTGACATTCATTATTCTTAATCATTACAGTGTGAGAGCAAAGTTTGCTGACAATACCATTACTATGTACAGTGTATGTCATTCTGGGTACAGCATAGTGGTACCCAAGGGTACTCTTGTGCACACATAATGATTCTGTTTATGCATAAAATAAAATACTCTGGTGATATTCTCGAGTTTAAGAAATTGAGCCCTCTCAACAGTAACTGTAACGCAGTCGCTAATGGCATTCTAATGTACGTTTGCGGTATAAAAAAATGACATTACAAATTACATATAAGAGTGACATTTTCACATTACTGGCCGACAGGTAATATTTTAACATAATTTGTTCAAAATTTTGTCTGATCAGCAGACTATAGACGCCTTGCAAATGACGTCACAAGCCGCCATGCTGGGGGGGGGGGCACATGCTGCAGAGGCGCAGCGAAATGTCCCAATGACGTTACGTCAAACACTGGCGTCGCGCACTTAACGCAGGCCAGGTCATGGTCAGCGCACACCTCTGCCCACTGTGCCCCTCAGCATGGCCGCCAGGATGACGTCATTGCAAGGCCTCTATACATCGATCTAACTACAGTAGCAAGCACTTTTTTACCCTCCCTGCTTCCAATCATTAAATGATTTATTTCTCTTTATTCAAACGATGACCTTGACATCGAATATCTGTGGGAAGTGGACTATCAGAATAATGACTCTCACATGATGGAAGAAATCGAGCGAGTGAAGAAATTCGCCAAGATAATTGAGTGTGGCCATGTGCTGGCATTTACCACGGAGGCCAGCAAAATTCCTCCTGCGGGACTCCATCCGAAGCCAACCATCCAATTTGTCCATTATGACAAGAATAATAAAACTGATGAAGTTCGTGTGTACCCCTCTGTTTCAACTTGCCCCAATGTCCTCTATCTGCATGTCAATGATTTGACCATGAATGGAGATAAGGCTTTTGGAAAATATTTCATAACTGCTTTGATGAATGGCGGAACATTCAGCCTCGTCTAATGTAGCAATGTAGCAATAAAAGACGAAAATTCCGCTGACACAGCTGAAGTTGCCTATGATGGTAATTACAGAAATACTTCAATATTGTCATGATTGTGTGTCTTAGAGGTAAGTAGGCAGGTACCTGTATATACCGGAAAATTTATAATATTTGTCAAATTTTAGGAGTGTATGTCAGCACCTATAGAAACAAACAGAAAGGGACATCCCACGACAGGGGGCAAGTGCCCTCGGACGTTTTCTGATTCACAGGTACAGTCGTCAGCATTAGTTTGTATACACCTGTAATTTGGTTATATTTCAGCACCAAGAACACCAAATTCCACCGGGTTTGTTGCACGTGAAATTTAAATCCTTCTGGCAAATGTTCCCATTGATTTTAAAAATTTGCTTTTATGATGACATTATGTAATTTACTTCTCAAAAAAAGGTAGAAAATCCAATTTTTTTATTCCCTATAAAATTCTTGATTTTCCTTCATTCCCTAGTGCATCTAACTATTTTAAAACCATTGGTAAAAGTTTCATTCAACAAGAGGCCCATGGGCCTTGCGCTCAGCTGACTATGACTTGGCAACTAAAGAGGTTGACAGGGGAAAAGTGAGACAAGTACGAATATTTCACCTTTTAATTGGCAAGCAAGCAAATATCGAAGATCTCAAGTTATGGAATGGAAGTAGGTCAGTTCAAACCTACATTTCATTACCTTTAGTTTGATACCAAACATGACTACCTTGGCTCAACTGGTCTTTAAGTAGGTCACTGGAAGTATGTCACTTCAAACCTACACCCCATTACCTTTAGTTTGATACCAAACATGACTACCTTGGTTCAACTAGTCTTTAAGTAGGTCACCAGGTCATGGACGTAGGTCAGTTCAAACCTACACTTCATTACCTTTAGTTTGATACCAAACATGACTACCTTGGCTCAACTGGTCTTTAAGTAGGTCACTAGGTCATGAAAGTAGGTCACTTCAAACCTACACTTCATTACCTTTAGTTTGATACCAAACATGACTACCTTGGTTCAACTAGTCTTTCAGTAGGTCACTAGGTCATGGAAGTAGGTCAGTTCAAACCTACACTTCATTACCTTTAGTCTGATACCAAACATGACTACCTTGGCTCAACTGGTCTTGAAGTAGGTCAGTAGGTGATGGAACTAGGTCAGTTCAAACCTACACTTCGTTACCTTTAGTTTGATACCAAACATGACTACCTTGGTTCAACTAGTCTTTAAGTAGGTCACTAGGTTATGGAAGTAGGTCAGTTCAAACCTACACTTCATTAGCTTTAATTTGATGTCAAACATAACTACCTTGACTCAACTGGTCTTTAAGTACCCGCTACTAGCTTCCCACCGGACTTGAAGCCACGGACCATCACATCGGGTGGGAAGGGGTTAATATACCACTTATTGTATGAGTCGAGGTAGATGTCGTGTTAGACCTACCTGGTGAGAATGGGTTAATACCAGATAATAGGCCAGCAATTCTTGGTGAACTA
>NMRB01000822.1:57396-80643 GCA_002633025.1 Notospermus geniculatus | reverse complement strand
ATCGATGTGGTAACCATCCCTAACCACCAATACGTCATATGGGTTTTATTTCTTGGCAGAGTAAACCTCATTGTGTCATCATCATAATCATGATAATGGGGCCTAGTGCTTCTGACACATGTGAATATCACATGACACTTTTATTGTCATCCAAATTGTATCCGAGTCATATTGACAGGGACATTGTCAATGATATGGAAGGTGTCTCTAGAAGCTTTTTGTGGAAAAGTCATTTTTTCTTGAAAGCGAGGGCGATTTTTTGAATGAAACTTTTACCAATGGTTTTAAAATAGTTAGATGCACTAGGGAATGAAGGAAAATCAAGAATTTTATAGGGAATAAAAAAATTGGATTTTCTACCTTTTTTTGAGAAGTAAATTACATAATGTCATCATAAAAGCAAATTTTTAAAATCAATGGGAACATTTGCCAGAAGGATTTAAATTTCACGTGCAACAAACCCGGTGGAATTTGGTGTTCTTGGTGCTGAAATATAACCAAATTACAGGTGTATACAAACTAATGCTGATGACTGTACATGTAAGCATTACTTATTTACCCGCACAAAAATATTCAGTGGTGCTCACCATGCTGATGGTAATATTCAACCAATCAGCCATTTACAAACCAGATGGTCTCGAATGCTTCGGTGAGGGGAAGGAGGTTAAAATTTTGCCTTGGGCAGATTAATACATGAGCAACATCCATACACCTGTGGTCTTCCTCTCGCAACGTCCTATTCGTGGTGTATGCTGTCTTCGTGTCGTCTCGTAGATTGTTTGTGCTCAACATTAAGAATATAAAAATTTTATCCATGCAGGATATGTTCCCGTTGTGATGTATTAAAGACATATTCTTTATGCAAATATCGGTAGCCTTCATACCACATTTCAGCCTCGCTACAAGTATGCTGGAAGATGACCACCGCCAAAGATCAAGACCAACACTCAAGACCAGATTCTACATCGAAGACTATGTCATCTCTTCGAATCCGACTGTGCAAGCCAAAGTTTGCCCTGGTCAAGTTTGACGTTGACGAGACGACAGCCTTGGTGGAGACGAGCAAGATAGTAGAGGGTAACATTTGTGAGGGAGGAAGATGTCATGTAGCATACACTGAGAAGGAGGATCGGAAGATTGTTCAGAAAGTTGTGTGGGTAACAGTCCTGCGGACAGGAGACAAGAAAGGGGACTATAGCCGCGTTTACACTGCCAAACATTTCGGTCCAGTTGAAGTGAACCGAACTCGGACAGGACCAGGTCCACTTCATTTGTACCGTTTAGACTGCAGCGGTAAAGCGTCGCTCTCCATTGAGTGGAGGTAAGAATCTCTCGCGGAATGCACGTCGAGTATTCACCCGAGTGAACCCAAGTGACGCAAGGACGAATTGCGCGCATGCTCAATACCGTCTCTGGGAAGTGGACTCGGTCCAGTTGAGCAGGGGCCACAGATCTTGCTCCCTTCTCAGGTGCCTCCTCCCTTCTCAGGTGCTCCCTTCTCAGGTGATACCCGAGCATGCGCATAGATAGGCGTTTTAGTGTAATATATTTTAGCCAGGAGGCGCTGTACGTCTCCGCAGCCCGGGCACCTGAGAGGGGAGAAACATCATTGGTATCCATTCGCTTATAAATAAATTTATTACCAGACAAATTGAAGGCACTCGGAGACCTGCGAAGGGAAGATCAGTATTGTCCCTTACGGTTTCATTTATTCAACAAAAAACTGAGGGCACCCAAGAAAGGAGGTCACAAGGGAGGATCAATCTTGTCCCTTTAGGGTTCAACAAAAAACTGAGGGCACCCGAGAAGGGAGGTCCAGAACACCTCACAAGGGAGGATCAATCGTGTCCCTTAGGGTTTCATTTAATCAAACTGAGGGCACCTGAGAAGGGAGGTCCAGAACACCTCACAAGGGGGATCAATCGTCGTGTCCCTTAGGATTTCGTTTATTTACCAGACAAACTGAGGGCACCCGAGAAGGGAGGTCCAGAGCACCTCACAAGGGAGGATCAATCGTGTCCCTTAAGGTTTCGTTTATTCACCAGACAAACTGAGGGCACACGAGAAGGGAGGTCCAGAGCACCTCACAAGGGAGGATCAATCGTGTCCCTTAGGGTTTCCTTTATTCAACAGAAAACTGAGGGCACACGAGAAGGGAGGTCCAGAGCACCTCACAACAAAAAACTGAGGGCACCTGAGATGGGAGGTCTATAGCACCTCACAAGGGAGGATTAATCGTGTCCCTCAGGGTTTCATTTATTCACCAGACAAACTGAGGGCACCAGACAAACTGAGGGCACCCGAGAAGGGAGGAGGTCCAGAACACCTCACAAGGGAGGATCAATCGTCCCTTTATTCAACAGAAAACTGAGGGCACACGAGAAGGGAGGTCACAACAAAAAACTGAGAAGGGAGGTCTAGAGCAACTCACAAGGGAGGATCAATCGCGGCCCTCAGGGTTCCGTTTCTCCAGCAAAAAACTGAGGGCACCCGATAAGGGAGGTCTAGAGCACCTCACAACAAAAAACTGAAGGCACCTAAGAAGGGAGGTCTAGAGCACCTCGCAAGCGAGGATCAATCGTGTCACTTAGGGTTTCGTTTCTCCAGCAAAAATCTGAGGGCACCCGAGAAGGGAGGTCTAGAGCACCTCACAAGGGAGGATCAATCGTGTCCCTCAGGGTTTCGTTTCTCCAGCAAAAAGCTGAGGGCACCCGAGAAGGGAGGTCTAGAGCACCTCACAAGGGAGGATCAATCGTGTCTCATTTATTAGGGGGATCAATCTTGTCCCTTAGGATTTTGTTTATTCACAACTCACAAGGGAGGATCCAATCCCTTAGGGTTTCATTCATTCAACAAAGAACTGAGGGCACCCCAGAAGGGAGGTCACTTAGGGTTTCGTTTATTCAACAAAAAAACTGAGGGCACCCGATAAGGGAGGTCACTTAGGGTTTCGTTTATTCACCAGACAAACTGAGGGCACCCGAAGGGAGGAGCAATCTGGTGCTCGCATGTGTGACTGCTATGCGCATGCGCATATCTATGCTGCAATGAGGAACCCGCATGACTGCAGATGGCGCAGCAAGTATAAGACAACCTCGTCCCCAGGGGTATAGTTCGCTCAGACAACCTCGGACCACTCGCTCACTAACCCCTGGAATCAGCTTTGGTGCTGCCACCTATCTTAAACCAAGATCTTTGGTTTAAGACAGGTGGCAGCACGAGTCTGAAAATAATGCATCTAGCGTACATATCTGTGCTTTTTTAAATTGGTTTGCAAAAAATCTTCAAACCTTGATATAGGTAACCTTTTGACTTGATCCAAAATATTTTGAAAATTTGTTTGGGTATATTCTTGGGTATATTTTGACGGTTTCCCATCAACCAATCAAACGCGTTAAATTCAAAGCTGATTCCAGGGGTTAGTGAGCGAGTGGTCCGAGGTTGTCTGAGCGAACTATACCCCTGGGGACGAGGTTGAGTATAAGACCCTAATGACGTACTGACGTCACTTTTCTCGCTGTTGACGTCGCGCTGTCAAAGCATGTGTACGTTTTTCTACACAATTTTACGTGCAAATTTTCCCCAAAGACGTTGTCAATATTGGCATCCTGTGTCATTTCTGATGAAACAAAGCAGTGATATATGGAGAACTTTGAACATTGATGGAAGGCGTTTTTAAATCACGTGACTTGATGTCAATATTGATGCACATGGCACATGTGGCACGCGGTGTTGAAAAGCGGGTTGTGTAAGATGAGCACTAAACATGGAGAGAATACTTTAAAAAGAATGTGTTGTGGGTCCGTTATTTTTCCATTCTTTATCATTGGAATGTTGTGAAACCAATATGCCAAGTCAACGATCGATATCGGTTTGTCATAACTTGCCCGAAATTGAAAACTTGGTTCATCGCTGTTACTTGAATTGTTGCCGAGACAAGAAAGCCTCATACCACTGTCCATTTTGTCCGGAATCTCACTTCAAACCAACGAAAAGGTACAGATGTTTGAGCCACGTTAAGAAATCACACTGGAATCACAGGATTGACCATAAAGGTAACCTTTTCCAATTTTACATTCATCCCCGGATTCATGAATTACAGTCCTAGCCGGACAGTCCTAACACTCCCCTCCCTCCCTCCCCGCTGCTCGCCCAGGTCGATGTAATTAGCAGCCGATGATATGAAGCTATCAAACGAGAGTTTCCACATCCTTCAATATAGGCCTACACGGAGAAGTGTAGTTTCAATACGGAATTATCCAGAATTTAAGAGTTTCCCTTAGGGGTCGTCCATAAATATCAATGTTAGGATTAGGTTTGATCCCCCCCCCCAACCTAACATAAGCGTTGACAAAATTTTCACTGTTATTTACTTTTATCATGTACAGATACAGATAAGTAGTAAACAAGAGGACATTGTCAATTGACAATGTCATATGGTTCCTGATGTCTTTCATAGAATGCTTGACCTTGAAATTGACCTCGGATGTTCAAGGTCATTATGTAATCGAAATGGTCATCATTGATAACCTATAAATAGGTATCGGTTTTATGCCTCTAGACCTACCACCACATGCTGAGATATTTCAAATTATCAATTTTGATATATCAATATCTGATGATATATCAATCATCCAGACACTATGATTTGAAAACATTCACACCAATGAAGTTCATATGTAAAAAACTAATAAGTACAACTTGTTTCATGTTGCTAGGATCATTGTAGCTCAAGATATATTGAAATATCACATGTCACCAGGACCCCAACATCTGAGATCGAAACTGACCAACTCATTTTATTCCCAAGGTATTGAAATGGGAATAGACTTGATTCCTTGCGGATAACTCCGTCACAGGATGAGATATTTGAAAATATCCACTTTGAGATATCAATATCACCATGACCCTATCATCTGAGATCAAAAATGATTAGCCCATTCGATTCCCAGGTAAAATACATGACGTAGGCCTATATACTAGAAATCAGGTGCTTTCAAAACCCTCTGCTAAAAATTCTGGACACGCGCCTGCGACACCGACACCGTAACAAGTTACACAATTTATGTAGTCCTGAGACCTGTGCCTCCTTATGATGCCAATGTAGGCTCTAAGCGTTTTACACAAAAGGGTGTCCAAAACGGCCCACAGAATGTTCCTGGGTGAAATTTAGGGACCAAAATGTCACCCAGGTAGTGGAGAAAAGCACTGGTTTTATGTGGGTGACATTTCAGTACCTCAACATCAGCAAGGATCGTTCTGGGAGTCATTTAGTGCCACCCACATTTTGTCCTGGGTGACATTTAGGGTCACCCAGGACGACAATAACCCTTTCAGCTGCAGTGAGTTGCAATGAAACATCAGGATTAAGCCTACATTTTGTAACACAATATAATTTCCTACAGGATTCAAAGAATTAAGAGTTTGAAGAAGGTGTCTTTGTAGTGTTTTAATTTCATCAGCTGCAGGTCACGGTACTGTATTTGAGCGAAGAGTATTTTTTTGTATATAACGTTGCAGTAATTATTGAAATATATCAGGCTGTGTGGCCAGTATCTGTTTGACCTTGGAGAAATTATACTGACCTCCAAGCTGTGACGACCGTCAGTATAAGTGTGGGAACAGACTTCAAAATCTATTTCCGTCGTGCAACTCGCGTTGTTTCGACTAGCATTAGGCCAAAAAATACATCTGTTTCTTGTCCAGCAACTCAACAGAAATCGATGCGGGCATGCGAATTTTTTTCAGATTTCTTCATGGACATGAGGGAATAATACCAGCAAACTATCTCTCTACATGTTTAAAGCACCGGTTTCACGAGAAATAAAGACGAACATGTACTCATACAATTTTATTTGTTGAAAAACTGGTGAAAAAAGACGTGGGCGCGGAAATGCCAGAAATAAAAACACCAGTCTGCCTAGGAATAGGAGTTAGATCCCTTGTTTTTAGTATATAATAATTTGGGCGGGTGTAACCCGCGGGGATGTGGGGGTGCTTTTGGACTATCTATGCCATGCATGCCTCAAGTCCCTGTGCCCGCGGTGTGTGTAGAGTTTGTGTTTGCGAGTTTCTTCCCCTGAGTGATATAGGGTCACCCAGGACGACATTCACCCATTCGGCCTTGTAGTGTGTATCTTCTGGATTATGTGAGGTGGCTCTATCCGCGCTCCTTTGGAACTGGCAACTGCACTCAGCACATTATTAGAAAGAGCTGAGGTAGAAATACCCCGCACAAACGCTCACACTTTCCTTCCTCCAAACGTAAATAAAAAATAGTATAATATAGATAGATAGATAAATAATGTGATTTTGATAACAATTGCATACATGTAGCACATAGCACAATTTTGTAATTTTTTGTTTGTGCCGCTGATTTCGTTAATTTTCTTTCCATGCTCCTTATCGTTTCTTTACTTTCTTTTGTCCTTTCCGCAGGAATAAGTTCTGTTGCATGCTGATTGTCCCATTGGAATATCGAAGGGAAACATTACCACTGCCCTCAGTGCTATAGGTCAATTAGAAGGAAGCGAGACGTACTTCAACATCTCAAAACTTGCAGCCCAGAAAGGTTCGTGCTCTCGCATTACATTATGCAAAATAAATACTAGTAATATCAATGAATGTATTTTGCAAGTAAATCTAGACGCAATTTCACGATTTTGTAATGCATGTATTGTTTAGTCTTTATTAACCTATCAAAAAGTTAGTTTGCGTGATGCTAGGGCAACTCAAATGAATTCACAGTGTTTTTGTTTACCTTCGCGATTACTTGGTGCCACTTCCGCAAACTACCTCAAATTGAAGGCTTTTCTACATCACATGTTATACAGAACATTATTTTATGAATGAAATTGGCCACGTGCCAGATGTCAACCAATATATAGAATTTTTTATATGTAAGCGGTTCCTCATACTCTCGCTCCGATCCTTGACTCCCGCTGACAAATAAACATGTAGTTTTTGTTATTTTTCAGTCACAGCCCCTCGCCAGCCAATGTACCCTCCAGTAATGGAGATGGGGGCGGAGGTGGTCCCGGTGGTGATGGTGACGGTGATGATGATGTTGATGATGGTGGTCGTGGTATTAGCGATGAGGACGCTCGTGATAATGTTATGCACGAAAACACCTCGTGAGTACCAATTCGATGGTACTATAAATCTATCAGTTCCCTGTATACAGCATATAGGCGTAAGAGAAATTGAATTATAGCCTCTTTTTAAAATATTTCAGACGGATCGCAAGACGAAGACCACCGAGGACAAAGTGTGGCATATGTGGAATTTTCGTTCGCTACATAAAGGACCATCAGAAAAGGGTCCATGAGAGGAAGGCCTACAGAAGGGATATCCACAGCGAACGCCATCATCATACGGTGGTAGTGGATAGTGCTAATGGGATATATGGTGTATCCAAAACATTGGGCGGGGCATACCACCCAATTCACGTGCAGAAGATCACAGGCGGACCGGGGACGTCCATATTCTGCAGCAACAACCGCTGCATAAATGTAAAAAAAGCAAAGAGGCGAGGAATGGATATGGCATACGAATGTGCACATGTACGATCAGTGCAGTTTGCCCAGCCCGGAAACCCTGTGCAACTAAACGCATCTACCCTTGATGAAATGGTGGAAGCCAAATATATAAAAAATGAAAGAGCGAACGAAGTCAAGATCCTTAAGGAGCAAGCTGAAGCAAGTGGTGTACCCTTAATCGTTCACATACCACCTCCGGCAAACGTGAAACAGAGAAATATTTTTCTTTCTGTATTCACAAAGTCGGTGCGTTATTCAAGCCGACTACACCGGACAGTGGTGACATTTGACAAAAATACCAAGAAGGTTTATTGTCGGTGCTGCCGATCGAGACGCGGCTGTAACCACAAGACCACTGCAAAGTGGTTTTTGTTTCAGGAAATGAGAGAGCTCATTTCTAATGAAATCGAAGATTCTGAAGGGGATTTGACAGATGAGGAGGAAGGCAGTCATGAAGACACAAGCCGGCAAAGTGGCGAGGGCTTAAATATCTACCCGCCCACAGACACCAACACACTGCAAGCCATGGTGGACTACTTAAAAGACTCAAAATTTTTTATCCCTTGGATCTATCGGGATCGATAGATTCGAACTTCAGAACAGAGTCGTCAGAACCATTGAAAGTAATACCTTCTGAGGTGCACTGCAGCAGATGCAACGGGGTACTAGGTGAACCGCAGCTAGTATCCAGGAATGGGAAGATAATCTTCTTGAAGAATGTTGTAAAAGGTATGATTGGTTTAATAATTGATTTTACAGGAGCCACTCTCATGACTATGGAAAGTGAAGAATCCGTGACATGTTATAAAGCCTTTTTTCAAATAAAAATCGTTTTTGGGGGGGGGGAATAAATGAGTATAAAAATAGCACATTTTGACATAATTTTGATTGTGTACGCGTTTTCTGTTCAATTTTGTCACGGGTAGGTGATAAAGCCGAATTACATGTATTTGACTTGTATTTTATTTACTGAGTGAGGACTTGTGTTTCTGAGCCAATCACATCATCAGATAGGTCTACCATATCAGTTACATTGCAGGTTTAGAAAACAAATTTAATCTTTTGAACACTGCAAAAGCTTCTGCGACAATGACTTGTTTTCAGATGTGGAAGTGTACATAAAGAAATGCCAAAGGTGCATGATGCCATACCGTTATCAAGACTGGAGGGACGGTATCCACAATGTGAATGACCACCTCTTCCTTGCCATAGAAACCTGCCTTGATATCAGATACGGTTTACAAGTGAGCAATTCCTTTTGTTTGTGCACACTTTTGTCGCGCTACAGTGAATATAATGGATATTTTGATACTTAGGAGTGGTTTTAAGCAATGCTTGCCAGGAGACCAAAATGATAAACTACCAGGTAACCCCGTTTGCCTAACACATTCATCTGGCCCTGGTTCGAAAAACGGTAGTCATTCCATGACGGTATATATAGCATGAAGTATAATGGAGCATGATACTAATGGTAGACGCGACAAAAAAAAGCGCATAGGCCTATAGGCAAATAAAATTCCAGTTAATTTTCTTCATCTCCTCTGTTTATGCTAGGCTCACTCTTCAATCACAACCAGCATCAAAATCCTCGAAAAGAGGACGAAGGAACACTTCCGAAAGGAGGACGTACAAATGGGGTACTTTCTATTTGAATGTCTTTCAAGACACGACTACAGTTTTCACTGCATTTTGTGTGGATACCACCCAGCCACAATAATTTGGGATGGCCTCAGGAAAACGAGTCATCGTTTCGCTAGTAAGTATAAACTTAACTACTTGGCGCATACTTGCTACTCGTGCCCTCTGTAATAAATAGCATTCCATGGATTTGTTCTCCAAATAATTAGCAGTTTGAATAAGTAAAATGCGGAATTTGCTAATAGTTTCAGACCTTCCACTACCAGATGAAACAACACAGGATACTGTTGATATCAGAACGTTCTGGCGTGATATAGAATCAAATGTCATCAGCGAAGCAATTACTAAAGGTAGGCTACAAAATATAATTACTATACATACAACCTAAGAGGGAGATGTTAATTACATCGGAAAAATATCGTGCGACTTGAAATACAATTTACTAACAAGGAAATGGGTAATAGATATCAAATCAACCGGTTTACTCTGTACCGCAAACAGTTGTTGAACAATATTATAATGGTGATCATTTCAGGCAAAACCAAACACCCAGCCTTGACGCCAAGCTACAGCTATTGGAGTCCATGGATTGGAGAAATGTCCAGGGCGGGGGATCAAGTTTTCAACACTGAGCACAGAAAATGTTCGGTTCAACGCGGAGATGAAGGTTCTGGTGAAGTTGTTCCCGAAGAAACTTTGATGAATCTCATAGAGGATGAAAAGGTAGGACAATGCCCTTGCGGTCTGTTGACACTTATTACCCCCTAAATCTAACAGATGTTCCTCCAGGGACATTCTTCCCATAGGACTTTAACAACTTTTATACCGACATTTGCCACCGGGCCCACGTGATACTTACTGGTGTAACCAAACAGCCATCTTTTTGATGATTTCAGCTCTCTTCTGTTCGACGATTATGCTCTCAAGTGGGTATTGCACCTGGAGGATCAAAAACTGACATGGTGCTGAAGATGCGTGAGAAGTCAGTCACACGAGGAGAGTTGAACCTTGCTTACGAGAAGGTTTTTGGACGATCTGGTAAGTTAATCAGACACAGCGTAATTGCCCCGGGCTCCATCACAGGAGTTCCTTGGCAAGAGCTCTTGTATAGAATGCTCATTTTCATTTTATATATTCGACCAATACATGGCTACATCATATTCTAGCAAGACATATTGGTATAAATACAATTATACTTTTTTATACTTATTAGGTGGACTCTCAGTCGGTTGCTGCGGTCATGGAATCGTTGTTGCCATGAAAAGTCTGCTGCGGTCGGAAGGTCCAAGGGATTATGTTGATATGCTGAGGTCACTTAAACACCGACCAAACATATCAATCATAGACATTGCTCATCTCTTGGCTTCACATGGAAACGCTACAGTCGAAAATTTCTTTGCACCAAACGAAGGAAGACTAGCAGAAGCAAATCCCGAAAATATGGATGCGGCCAGAAATGGTAACAGCTTCTATGTTGAGGGCCTGGATGATGATTTAAATGGCACGGTAGAAGTAGACACCACGGATGAAAATGTAAACCCAGTGACAGGCTCGGCGACACACCTAGCACTATTTGACTGGTTCCACGAAAACAATTGCAAAAAACCAGAGGAAGTGCTGAGAAAGATATCCCTGCTCTCCGGATTTGCTGGGTTAATTGATTCGCAAGTAGTAGAGCAACTGTTCAGTTCAATGAATCTTAATTTGAAATTTTTAAACAAGATGACTCCCATCCATCACATGTTCATCAGCCGCTTGTTGCTTCATTTCCACAATGAAGACAAAAACAGTGAGCTCCTCCAACAACAAACTGATGAATGCGAAGACGGCACACACTTGCAGTACGATAGATATGGGCGAGTGAGCCATCAGCTTGATCAGGTCCCTTCATCATCAACTGATAGACCGCCGCCGAGAACGCGTCAAGGAAGTACACCGCGTCCAGGAAGTACAGCGTGTGAAGGAAGTACAGCGCATCAAGAAAGTACAGCGCGTCAAGAAAGTACAACGCGTCAAGGAAATATACCAAGTAACGAATTACCGCCGCAAGCACCACCATCAAGAGGTTCAAGAGGCAGGCCAGGTTTACCGCAACCACCGCAGCTTTTAGAAGAGGCAAGAAGAATTACATCAGATAGCCGTTCTAACATTGAGGTTCTTGTAGCCTTCAGGGCTCGTGTAGATCGCTTTATCCAGGAAAGGCCATCCATGACACCACAGGCGCAGCAAGTTATCCGTACCAATATAAAGTATGCTGCGGATACGCTTTATAACAGTGGTCGCAGACACCTGGTAATGAGGATGAATCTGCAAGGGACACTAATCCAGCTGCAAAATGGATCGAATTACTGCGGGACTTGTGCGGTAAACAATGCATTGGGTGCCAATGCTGCCGGCTTCTTTCCAGTCACAGTGGACGAAATGGATCGTGTGGCAGATGACATGTGGCTGAGGCTTTTTCTTGACAATCCTGCCTTCGATTTCGACACGCCTGCACCGCCATTCAGAGATAGAGAAGGAATGTACAGCATTGAAGTGATAACAGCCGTCCTAAGGGCAAGAGGAGTGAGGTGTTCCCGCATAAGCCGAAATGTGCTGTCCATTCTTGACGATGGGGAGGTAATTCCGAACTTTGTCAGCAGTCAAGTAATTCAGAGAGCCTTGCCTTTATCGTCCGTCTTAGTGGTCGCGAGCACTGGGTATCGGTGAAGGTATCGGAAAATGGAGAATGCGTCATCATAGATCCTAAAAATCATCCGCACATCACACGCACTGATCAAGTAAGGATTGGGTCTTTCCTTAAGAAGAACAGTGCTGGAGCGGTCCTACTACTAAGAGATGAAGTTAGGAATATGGACAGGGATGAGGTAAGAACAGTCTTTTCTTTCTGGCATATCTAAGCGGTCTCAAAGGAAGAAAATGTGTGAAAAAGCGGAGTTAAGATCTGATGACCTAACACCATAAATATCATGTGATATATTTATGCCAACGTTACGTAAATTATGAAATAAATCCATGAAATGGACGGTAAATAATTTCGCTGCTCAGCCGCCAGAATTCACGATATTTAGTTTCCCATTTAGTTTATTTTTTCTGGAATTGAATTGATTTAGAGGCCGGTGAAAACTTTGATGCACAGGTTTATTTTATCCGCCTATCAACGATTAACATTTCAGGATGGTGGTGAACAAGCGAGAGAGCGATCAGTTGACGATGACCAACAAACGAGAGAGCGATCAGTTGACGATGACCAACAAATGAGGCGGCCACCAGAGGACCAAGAATTGATGCAGCAGTCAGGAGGCAAGCACCCATATTCCAAACCAGAGGTAAGAATTAATGAGAGGTAAAATCAGTGCAAAACATTATGAATTTCAAAAGCCCCCCCCCTCTAAAATAGAAACCCAACTATCAAAGGTGGGTGAAACTACTGATTTTTCATAAATTATTTCCGTAACGGAACAAGAACAATATATTGGCAGGTGGCCGAAGGCACAATCGGTGCACGTGAATGCGAAATGATCGACGAACAACTACGTAAAGACATCGGCGTCAACGATTGATAAAATTCGGGAACTTGTCATTATCAAGCTAGCCAAACAATTTGTTAAGTCTCTAAAAATTACCACGATACCATATCTCTTACTGTTTTATTTTATACTTATAGGAATGTTATGCAAAGTCTGCATCAGACACGGCCAACATACTAAGTCGGGTGCCAGGAATTAGACGGAGATCCCCATGGCGCCAGCTATCGCGAGGACAGGATAAAGGAACATGCCAGGAGCCCACACCACCAAGTAGCCATTGGGTTGGAGGCGCAACGAGAGGCCAATTTGAAAAGTGGCGGGGTGAAGGTGGCGATGGCTAAAATGCTTACGGTCCAGGATACAGCTTTTCTTGGCGCGATGCGATGCATGTATTGGTTGATCAAGCAGGATATGCCGTACACGACTAAATACAAGAGTCTGCTTACCCTAGTGAAGGAGCTTGGTTGTACATACTTTGAGGCCATGAACACCGACAACGTCACCAACTATACTTCCGAACGCACCATGCATGAAATGGTTATTTGCCTTGGTAATAACGTCATAATCTTCAAAAAGTTGAGAAAACTTGGGAATTATTGTTTCCAGGTAAACTGCTATTTTTTAATTCTGCTCATTCTCTTATTCCAGGACAAGCTATCAGAGAAGAGCGCCTCTCGGCGATTAAGAAGTCATCCGTCTTTTCAACACTGATCGACGAGACGACAGACATCACTACCATTGAGCAGATGTTGATCTATGCCAAATATATAGACGTGGAGACATCCGAGACTAGAGTTACGTTCCTTGGCACGGAGGAGGTATGAAAAGTGTTATCGAGTATAACGTTAATTGGTCTTAGATCAAGCATTAAAGAACATTGGTTGATGTTTTGATAATTTTCAGATGCGATCGGTTTCCGCGGATGCCATTACCACCATTACCAAAAAGTTTGTGTCCCGGTACCTACGTGTCCCGGTGTACTGTAATAGCTGATACAGTCCTCGATGGTATAGTCCGGGGAATAAATGTCCGGGGTGGACTATGTTACCTAAGGCGGTTTTAGTTATCCAAAGAGAACAAAGAACGACACACAAAATGACATAATACGGAAAGTCGTCACCAAAATTAGCAAATTTTCGACCCCAACCGAGATCTTCCTCAGGCACTTTCCAGTAAGAAGCTACACTCACAGAAAAGACAGTCTTTTCTACATTCTTACTAGATTATTCTTCAGAAGTAGCCTGCTGATATTGTTGGCAATATTCATATAAGAAAACTGCCAAAATTATACGCCTATGTTTCAGGAGTCTCCAGCCTTCTCAGCAGAGCCTCAAGTGACCTGACTTGGCCCTTGCTGCAGTAGAGATGTCGCTCACAGAGAAGAAACGAAGGCTATTTCTTCGACGATGGGAAGAGGGCTACAACATCTCATCTGATGCCCTGTACACCACCTGGAAGACAATAAAGCACAAATGTTCTGCAGCTCCTGCGATGAACCCACCTCATACCACCAAAGACCAGCCCGTAGCAGCAGCAGCCACTCAATCTGCTTTGAAAAGAGGGGCCTTCTGTCTGACCTCAGATGAAGTCATCGCCCGGAAGAGGAAGGCCCTGGAAGAAAAAAACGCCAAAAAAGATGCCCTGGAAAAAAAGAAGAAGAACAAAGATTTAGTCAAGAAGATGGAGATGATTGAACATGTGATGAAGGGCAAAATAAAGGACACAAACGATCAAAACACTTATTTTGTTTGCCAGCAACTCTACAAGGACTCCGATCAGAAGAGAAACTCGTCAAGTTCGCAAAGAAGCTCTAAAACTTAAGACCTCGGCCAGTGCAAAGAAATTCCTTGAAAGCCTACCCAAGCTGCCGTCTGCGCGTCAGAAAGTCTTGGTGCTGTCAGCAACGGCGTGACTGGGTCAAACGCAATGGATGGTCCAGATGTTGACGAAGACGATGAAAATGATGCCGTTGGCGATGGTGTGACTACACCAAATAGATTGGGCATTCCTGAGGTGGCAACAGCAGTCAGGAAGGAAATGATGTAGTTTCTCATGGTCCAGAAATCCAGTGGGTAGCTGTGGCCTATAAAAGGAGTTTCCACATAGGAAAGGTGGTGAGATCAATATCGGACGACAAATTCATAATAAAGTTCCTGGAAAGGAGAGGGTCTGTGTTTCAAAGGCCCATTCGCTCAAATTTGGAAAACGTGAAGCACATTTATATTTTTGAAGAAGTTCGATATGGTCCTGTTAGCTGGAAACAGTGCTGTGTATGAATGGCCATCACTTAAAGCCGCACACTATGCACCGCTACTCCCCAGTTCGGCCGAAATAATAGTGCAACCTCATCTACAGGCGTGCGTAGTGTATAGAACCATAGAACCACATATTATAGCATTATCCTGCATCGAGGTTTTGGGAATCCTCTTGGGGAATCCCCAATGCTGTATGTAGTCTTGCGCAGCCAGCCACACAGTACTGCTACGGTTCCCCAGATTCGAAACAGCGGCTGGGTGACCGAGACTATGCTCGTCAATTATAACCCAACTGTCTATAGTGTCTGGCTTTAACGAAATTCAAAAAACATACCGGTCTGTGAACCATATTTCGTAAATTGCCCCAATTTCGTAAGTAATGTTTATTTACCGCCACAAGGAAGAACCAGTGCTGCCATCTGTTATCACCTACCGTCATTTCCGTTTGCAATGCATTCTGGGCCTGGATAAATTTAACTTGAGCTCAATCTTCTATGAGGCAAGTACAAAATCCACTTTTTTCTCACCCATCCTTTAATAATTTTCAATTAATCCATCTGCGACGGAAGACTACACATCAGAGATCATGTACATACCATTATTTTTGTGTTTTATGACTTAGTTAGGTCATAATCGAAGTGGGAAATGCAATGTTGGATGCATGTCAGCCAAACTTGGTCAATCTGAGTCACGTGACCAAAACACAGTAGGGCCTGAAAATTCACGAAATTGGGGCAGATGAAAAAATTTGTTAAAAACTACAGAAAATACATCAAATGAAATGGAAATTGATTAAATTGATAAATTAATTGACTTATGTTATGCTCGTTGCTCTACAAGGCTGTTGAGAGGCAGTTTCTTTGGGTTACCTAATTTCGTAGTGGGCCTACGAAGTTAGGACAGTGTCCTGTGAAATTGGGTCAAGTGGATTTCAGCTTCTGTTGAGGGCTTTTTTATGTGCTTGAAGCTGAAAAGTTCTCATCATAGTTTATTTCAATTTCATTTTTTTTCAGAATAGCCATGCCAAAAGCTAAGCAGAAGACAGGGGCCCCCACTGTGGGGAGTCAAGAGGGTGTGCGGAAAAAAGAAGGCCAAGGAAGAATGCCTCCGTTAAAAAGAAGCTAGTGAGGCTTCCTGGTGTCAGTGGTTACAAGCGGAACAAAAAAGGAAGGAAAGAAATGCAGCATAGGCTTCCTGGGGGTCTACACAAGCGTAACAAGAGGAAGAAAGATAAAGAAAAAAGTAGAAACAAAAGGCAGAGATGGAGAAGAAAAGGAAAGCTGATGAAGGTCAAGGTCCATACTGCTCATGGCAAAAGTATGTCATGGAGGATGCATACAATGCGGTAATTTCGGGAGAACGTAACGCGTATCACGCAGCAAAACTTTATGGTGTTCCCATTGACACTGAAGGACAGGGTGAAGGGCCGCGTTAACGTTGAATCTAAAGCTGGGAGGAAAAGTGTTCTTACCAATGATGAGGAAACGTCCTTAGCAAATTATTGCTCCTACATGAGTCGATGTGGCTACCCTCTTACAATTGAACTAGTGAAGATTCTGACCCTTGAAATTGCGAAAAGGGCAGGAAAAGCTAACTGCTTAGGTCGAAATTGACCGTCTAATAAATGGTGGCGTCTTTTTAAGGAACGTCATAAGGAACAATTGAAAGTCCGCATTAAATGGTTTAACACAATCATATAATGCCACAATAACTTGAAACCCATCCACCAACAGGCCATTCATTCAGATATTCACGATTCTTATTTCAGGTATCAGCTCCGCCAGCTGAACAACTTGAAGTCGATCTTCTCGGATTTGCTTTACAGGAACTTACCACCAACCTGATAGTGGAGCACAATGATACTAGTCAGGAATTGACCATTGACAATGTCTCTCTCATCTCATTCCTGAGAGGACACAAATACCATGAGACATCAGACATGTCAGAAGAAGAAGACCCCAAAAACATTGACACAAGTCTCATGGGCCTCATCCCAATGAAGGTGAAAGTAACTGTCAGCCAGGCCAACATCACCGCCATCGATGTGTAAAGAATTGAGGACAACAACAACATCAAACTGTCAAGTTTCATACATCTGTAATGAATACTCTCTACTCGTAATTATCTGACGACGTCACTTCATGAACCAATATTTACAATTGGCATTTACAGAGCTCACATTTCCAAAAACATGTACTTCATCAACCTGTAAGTTGCCGCACACTTCATTTACAGACAACATGTAATTTTGTACATTCGGTAGTTAATATAAGCTTAAATTCATGTGAAAATTCACGGTAGCCAACAACAGCACTTGTTGTGTCAGGAAACACAAGATATTTATAGTTAAAATAATTTTGCTGATGCTGTAACCCTATTAATGAGGAAGGGACACTGGTTGTGTGTCGACACTGGTAGTGTGTCGCAGTGAACTTACCCATACTCGGCAGTGGAATACAGTTACCATTAACTTATGTGATTAACTGCAAGAGCATGAAATGGATCATGAACTTGAACATTGGCCCTTTTTTCATGTTTTTAAAATCTCTTCCAGAAGCTGTCCGTTGTAATCCTGTGTCAAAAAATGCGAAGGACCACGAAATAGCCAATATAGTTGGAAAATGGTTTGCGCAGGCCAAGGATAGGAATCGAGGAGGCCTGACTTTGCAATCCCCCACATTGGAAAGACAGTTCCGCGTATGCGCAATTCACAGGTTGTAATTTGGTCACACACTGTTAGTTGACGGGTCGACAGGTCGACAAGTTGACGGGACGTTTTGCGCATGCCAAGTGACGTCAGCGCAACCACGGATGGCGCATCTCAATTCGAGGTTATGCTAATACGTTCCATCCCGTTACGTTACGTTACGTTGCGTCCCGTCATCATTCGCACATTTCCAAACATGCACCACCAATCAAGATCCATCGGTGAACCTCTTGGATATGAAAAGTGGGAGCGTAGCTACAAACGGATGCGGAAAACCACAGATTACTTCACCTATGAGCAACGTATGACCACCGTCATTAATGGTGCTTCCACTTCCACAATGGGCTTTTGGCAACAACAGAAGATGCCCGACGTGCTCATTCCAAATGAATCTCCAAAAAGACCGTTCTGCCAAAGCTTCATCGCACTCTCTTCTTTGGAGATGCAGGAGGGGACTAGTAGTTCCCAATGTCGGCCCCCATGACAACACCCTCTCGATTAAAAAAGGTAGCTGGTTCCAGGGGTCTAACCTAAACTTGAGAGAGGTTATTCATTTAACGTGCGGATTCGGACACGGTTGGGAACAGCAACTTACGTCGCACGAGACTGGTCTCTCCGATAAAACCACAGTGGACTGGTATAACTTTTGCCGAAATAACGCTGAAGACAAGCGAGCCATTGGGTGGACCAGGCACTACCGTTGAAATTGACGAATCCAAATTCAGCAAATGCAAATATCACCGTGGTCACCGCGAAGAAGGCCAATGGGTTTTTGGAGGCATCGGGCGCGCGAGTGGAAGAATCTTCATGGGAGAATCAGAAAAACTGCTTTTGTGCAAAATGTGGGGTGGTTCTGGGGACCACACACTACTCGCTACTAGAGAAAGAGGTTTTCAACAAACATATATGACGGCATGGATATACAAAAGCCACTTCAGCGAAGAAGGATTTTTCCATGGTATATCAACAACTGCCAAGCAGAATAAAATTCGCACCTCATTACAGAAGAATGATGAATTTGGATGGGATATCTATGATAAATTTGGATGGGATATCTCTGTTTCATATTTCAACGTACAGTTTGTGGCCAGTGTCGACAATCTTCAACAAACTGCCTCCCTCAATGAGATAAAGAGAAAAAATTACTAGTAAGTTTATTCCATCGTTTGGCGATTTGCGCTGAACTCACCTCCGGTAACTGACAAGACCTCAACGATCAAGATAAGTGGGTTTCTCATGTTTGTGTAACACATGACACCGGGGACCTCAGTGCTGAAGACAAAATGGGGTGTACACGATTCAACATACGTTGAAAGGTGTTTAATATGCTGAACGGTATTGAGCGTTGTTGAAACCTTTTGAACCGTCTAAACCCACTAATGGCCAATACACACCATGTACAAAAGTTGGACAACAAAAATTGGACCAACAAATTTTATCGTGTGTGACGGGAAAATTGGATGGAAAGAATNCGAGAGAGCGATCAGTTGACGATGACCAACAAACGAGAGAGCGATCAGTTGACGATGACCAACAAACGAGAGAGCGATCAGTTGACGATGACCAACAAACGAGAGAGCGATCAGTTGACGATGACCAACAAATGAGGCGGCCACCAGAGGACCAAGAATTGATGCAGCAGTCAGGAGGCAAGCACCCATATTCCAAACCAGAGGTAAGAATTAATGAGAGGTAAAATCAGTGCAAAACATTATGAATTTCAAAAGCCCCCCCCCCCCTCTAAAATAGAAACCCAACTATCAAAGGTGGGTGAAACTACTGATTTTTCATAAATTATTTCCGTAACGGAACAAGAACCTCGTCCCAGATAGTCATGGACTATTCGGTTCCTTTCCGCAAAAAAATAGCCTTTTTTCTTCCCAATTTCAGGCACCACAATCATACAACCTGCGGAAGTCAAAACTATCAACAGTATGTATAAATGGATATATTGTAAACGGGTTTTTGCCTAAAATTGTATTTTTGAATTACAAAGTCATACATGTTGCAAAACCATAGCAACTTGAATGAATGATGTCCCACAACGTTATTGCCAAATTTGATTTCTTATAACACATCCATGACTGCTTATATCGTTATCTTTGTCCGCCAGTTTTTTGCGAATGAGACTATTCTGGCGTCAAAGAATAAATGTTACAAACTAGCTGTGCATTTAATACATTCTGTAGCAAAGAGAATCGTGGATATATGATCAACCAAAGAAGAAGGAAAGAAAGAAATATTGTGTGTGCAACAGATACAATGACGGGAAGTAAGTATCCTTTCATTATACATTCTCACCAAACACAAATGACCTGTGGCACCAATTGATATATTTATCCTTGGACAATATCATGATATATAATGTTGAACAAATGGGGGGGGGGGGTATACTTTGTGGTGATGTATCGCAAGTTTTGTCACAGCGTGTCCCCGTCGGTACGCTCTTTCGTGTACGCCGGGGTCGTTGTTTACTGAATAACATACTATGGAATTCTATATGAACTTTAGCAAAATGTCCTAATGTTTTGCATGTCTGTTGTAGCTAGAGATTACATGTCTCTGTAACATCAAAATGTTTAGGTATTTTCCTTTTGTCGTATTCTTTCCAGGCTTTACTGGCAGTGCGAAACCTGCAATAATTATTTCCATCCTCAGTGTTTAAACCTGGACGAAACGAATGAACCGGAGAATTTCTACTGCACCGGTTGCAAGGTACAGATCGAATGCCATGTCGACATTTTGACATTATGCAACAGTGTAGATATGTTCTATGCATTCATTACATATGTGAGTCATTGAGGTAAGAAGTTAAAATGTCAACATTGGCTTTCAGCCAGAACAAAAAAGCGGAAGAAAGAGAAGACGAGTTAGGTTTACACAACCTCCGGTAAGAAATAAAGAGCCGGGCTTCAATATGATATTATTAACTCAATATACAATATTTGACTTGGACGTGTAACTTCATGCGAGAGGGGAACTATAATACCGGAAAACGATGGTGTGGAATTTAATTGGCCCATCTATCTGTAAATTCAGTAGCAAAGGTTCCGAGTAAATCGAACCCACGACACAGTAGGAGTGGCAGGTGCGGATTCGGAATGATCTGATGCCTATCGTTTTATTAAAATACGTATCCATTTACATGTTTCAGAAACCTGTAATTCCACCCCACGTATATCCCGGAAAACTCTTTGAAACTTTGAAGGTCCCTGTAAGTATTCGAAGCACTCTATCGCATTCAAAGCAACGTATCCTATCTGAATCAATACCAATAAATGGTATAGTGCGCACTTTGGTTAGCGGTTTGCCGTCTGAACACGCCTTCAGAAGCAATTTTTTCAGATAACAATTTTCAATTTTACTTCCTTTGCAGGAAAGTCGTGAACCATTCATCCGCATCTTATGCGACTTGGAAGATGACGGCCGGGATGACAATATCGTCCCAGGAAAAGTCTACAAAGAGAGAAGAAATCTTCAGGAAATGGTAAATATAGGCGTACTTTAATAAAGAAAATAATAGATTATTATTATTATATTAATGAAACTTCTAATAGTTTCCCAGGAAGCATCTGATTGAAATTTTCAGTGTGACTGTCTACCGATTACTAACATCGATATCAAAACTCATTTTAAATTCATTTCATGTGAAATTATAATAATAAATAATTGACCAATGAATAGTACATGACTATCTGGCGGGCTGTGAAGTAATCCCGAGTGATTTGAAAAACAAGTACTTCTTGAAGTAGGAGATGTTTATCGTGGATTAAAATGACTAAAACGGTCAAATAAAATTAACTTTACAATATAGTTTCAGAGTGGAATCATTGGTATTTTGAAGGAAAGATATAAATGGGTTCCCGACGGCATAAGAAAATGGTATGTACTTACTTGCAACAAAATTATTACGTTGTGAATTCTGATGTCAAAGTTTGAGGATTCGAAATTTAATACGTATGGAACTGCTGCGGGCTAATTTGCAATACATGTACTTTCTTTCTTTAATAATAGGGAGAGACATAATTGGAGGCATATAACCTTCCTCACCAATGAAGAATGTGACGGAACCACATTGCAGCACAGGCGGTCCTTCAATCCAGTGTATATGCAGAAACAGTACAGTATTTTTGGAAACGATGTAAATATAATATTATAATACAATCATATTTCTCCTTATTAAGGTGAATGAGGTTGAGTGATGTGTCCTATATTTTATGTGCTTGTTTATTCCTCCTATTACTGTCATATCACACGGATGAGGTATCACACGCTTGAATCTTCCCATATATATTTTTTCAGGGTCAAAGGGAGGTAATGCTTCTGTGCCTCTTAGAATTCACAGTGTTTGACTTTTATGAAACTCGTGGTATAGAGTAAGTAATTTACCGTTGTCCATATCACAGACAGCTTACACTAAACCGAGGTTTTATTGGCAAAAATTGCAGATGAATGTGGAGTTGCACAAATAATAAATAATATTTCAAACCGTCTTTACACAAGTATAAAGCAATATTTTCAATTTCTACCATTTCAGTCATGGGGGACCATACTTAAAAGTTATAGGAATAGAAAACACTGTTTTGGATGAAAAGTTATCCTCATAGTAAGTGAAATTTATGGACCCCCCCCCCCTTAATGTAAATTGTTTTATGACAATAACGATTCTTGACCAAATTCTTTAAACACCGCTACACTGTATTATTACTTCAGTCGCGCGAAAAAATGGAACTGGAACCTGAAGTACCTGGAGAATGTAATTGTACCAGATGTACAAGTCATGATGGTGATGAAGATGTATGGGTTGGAAACATTTCTGGAGGCAGATACCTTCCTCCATGATTGGGAATTCGATTCAAAAACCATCTTCCCAAAGATGAAAAAAAGGTAAAAAAGTGATAATTTTTTATTATAAGTACTGGCGGTACAAATCTATATCGCCTGTTTTGTTTATACTATAAAAGCATATATATACTGTATTTCCAGGTGAACAAAGATGATGGAAACCATTGGAACAATTCGCGTTTTCCACCATGCATCCACAGCAGGTTTTCTGTAATAAAATAGCCAGTTGCACGTGGCCTAGCTGTTGTCATCCTCCTGCGGCATCGTTTGGCGGAACGAAACGGTCGAGTAGGCGTTTCTCTTTTTGTTAATGGACATATACGGACTTATACGGATACGGATACTTGTAATGTACTAGGTCACGTGATCATGTTGACTTCTAATAGTATAAGTAAGGATACGTTATAAGTTCGAAAAACTCTAATAATGTCATTACTACGTTTTCTGTGCGTCTTTTATAACATTTCATATCCTGTTTTTGTATTATCCACTTGTCCAATCAAAATCATGTAAATATTATATATACCCCCCGAGGGTTTGTGTATTTTATTTCTATTTCTATTTGACTTGTGGGCTGGTATGATGGACAATAAATGAAACCCTAATGCACATGATGCACGCGGCACAAGGGGGAAATAGACTGGAGAAACGAAACCCTAAGTTTGTCTGGTAAATAAATGAAACCCGATTGATCCTCCCTTGTGAGGTGCACTAGACCTCCCTTCTCGGGTGCC
>NMRB01000821.1:248055-258884 GCA_002633025.1 Notospermus geniculatus | reverse complement strand
CATCACAAAAAAGGCCGTTTGCATTAAGATGTTCCCTTAGGTGATCGCTAATAATAGTCTCCAATATCTTGCAACAAACACTAGTCAGACTAACTGGTCTGTAGTTTCCAACACTGCTCTTGTCCCCTTTCTTGTGTAATGGGATCACCACCGCTGTCTTCCAATCGGCCGGGATTGTGGCGTTTTCAAGGCATTTACTAAATAGTATAGCTGGGCGTAGCTTATGAAGTAAAATGGGTGGGAGATTATCTGGTCCTTGGCTTTTTGTAATGTCCAGTTTATTTAGTAATTGCAGTACTCTTGGCTCATGTATATCGAGGCGTGCCAGTGGTTTACGCAACGGAATCTCTGCCATGACAGGTATTGATGACAAGTCCTCATTTGTGAATACACTAGAAAAAAAGTTGTTCAGTGCTTCCGCTTTGCCCTGATCGTCTTTTGCAGGAGTGCCATTTCCACTTTCTAGATCTGGAATTTCCTGGGTGGAGGTTGTTACTGTTCTATAGTAACTCCAAAAAGCTTTTGGGTTAGTCTTGGATTCCTGAGCAATACTCAGTTCAAATGACCTTTTCACAGATCGAATTGTTTTAGTTGCTGTGTTTCGTTTCTGTATATATGCTTGGTAATCGTCGTGGTTCCGCGTTGTTAGATACCTACGATATGCTTTGTGCTTGTCACGGACTGCACTCAGGGCTTGGGTGTTCATCCAAGCAGGTTTTCTTTGCTTGGTTCTGTTGATGTTTGTTACCTTGGTGGGGACATGTTTTTCACATAATTTGTGAAGTGTAGATTTTAGTAGATTCCATGCTTCCTCCACGTTGAGATTCTCCATCTTAGGTGTTAAAGCAAGGGACTCCAGTTCCGTCAACATGGCAGGAAAATCCCCTCGGTAATAATTTTTCCTCCGTATCTCATTTTCCTTGCACTCCCTGTGAAATGAGTTCTTAACCTCCAGTAAGATTACTTCATGGTCGCTTAGCCCTAGACCGGGAAGGTGTGTTACACTGTTTATAAGGTCTTCTTGTGAGCCAAGGACTAGGTCTATTAAAGTAGAATTTTGGCCATTTCTGTGTCGTGTGGGATCTGTTACGAATTGATGAAGAAGTGAATCCGAGATCTCGTTTAAGAATAGCGATGATCGATGGTTGGGTCCCTTTGTTGAAATGCCCAATGTCCAGTTTATCTCTGGATAATTGAAATCCCCTACCAGCAGTCTCTTGTTTCTCCGGTGCCCGAAATTGTTTCTGATCATTCTGTTGAGTTAGATATTTTCCTCGTTAGAGCTGTTCGGGCTTCTGTAAGCACATCCAAAAAACAGCGGTCTGTGCATGTCCTCAATTTCCACCCAAACACAATGGGGAAAGTCCTTGTCCCTACCAATAATCTTATGCTTCACTCCTTCTTTCACGTATATACATACACCCCGTCCTGGTACATCGAAATTGTTGACTGGTTCGCTGAATCCGGGAATTTGGATATCTTTCAAGCTTAGAGCAATGGTTGGATTTTTGGGGTTAGTTTCAGATACTGCAATAATAATTGTATAAAAATGAAGAATTTCGAAAACACCTTTTTCATGATCAACTGAGTATTATTGAGACTAGCTTCGACCCCTACTAGGTCTTCATCAGGTCTGATGGAAAACATTGGTTACATGGTATATAAGGCAGAAATCAACGACAGAAATGCAATATAAACAGGATCTGCTACACAAAGTGTTGATGACGTGCCTTCTGAACCTCTCTACTTTAGTCCCAGCAGGGCTTTCATTAATTTCTGATGTCAGGGTGTCATTGACTTCCACCGTTTTTTCCCAATGCGTCAATGACTCCCATCCCTGGAGGCCAATGNGCCTACAACTGGTAGTGAGACATGAAACCGAGATCACGATTAAGTCCATTCAGTACACAGTTGAATTTGGTTATTTGTTTCTGTTCTGCTATTCTTCTTTGGTTAGTGTCAGTGAGTGAGCCCTGCAGAACTGTCACTCTCAGGTCATCAAGTTTGTGATTGGGGAGATTGAAATGTTCTCCCACCGGGAGATGTATGTTCCCATTCCTAATAGTGTGCTTGTGGCCATTGAGTCTCTGGCAAAGTTTTTGGCCAGATTCCCCGATGTTTAACATCGCTGCATTTCCTGCATCTAATCATGTACACTACATTGGGTGTGGAGCAATTAAAGTGTCCGGTAGGCTTGAGAATGTCAGTTGAATTAGGAAGTGTGATCTCACTATTATCAATGTGTGGGCACAGTTTGCACTTTGGTTTATCACACGGATAGGTTCCGTTAGGGAGTGTCTGTGTAATTTTGCTCTGGACTAAATGTTTCCTCAGGTTAGGTGGCTGTCTATATGCAATGACTGGCGGGCACGGGAAAATTTTGATGAGAGTGGGGTCATTGTCTAGTATTGGCTGTAGGTCCCTGATGATGCGTTTAATTCCTAGCAAGTTGGGATGGTAGGTCATCACCAGCGGTACACGTTCCTCCTCCTTGGCTTGTCTGTATTGCAGGAGGTCCTCTCTAGGAACACTTAAAGCTCCCTGCTAACGGACGACGGACGCTGCACCATCGTAAGAGCTCACCACAGGTGAGCTAAAAACGTGCAATGTGTCAACACCATCATATTTCACGTCTTTCTTTCGATCATGAATGGGTTCTTTACGATATTGATACTATCAGTACATGTACATGTCCTTTCAGTTGTTTTTACCCTGCACGGATTGTCAAACCCAAACACGTTTGTCCAAAATTGTCTCGAGATGCTGACTTCGCTGCTAAGCTTTTTTTCGATTCGATACCCTTTTACAAACTGATGCAGCACTGAAGGATCAAGAGGAATGATGGGAAATGGAACAAAAATCAGCAAAAGTGGTCTAAACTTTTTACCAATATCTTTGTAACACAATATCGTTCAATGTAAACAAGTGTGTTTTGGTTATTGTAGCAGGAACTACCCTGGATTATCTTCGGGAGAACGTTATGGAATTTATGAAAAGGAAGAAAAAACAAACATCATTTATTATTCGCTTAGTAAACAACGGATCATCCTAAGATATTGGCAGGTTTTTAAATGGCTACTTATCCGATGAAAACATTCTAACAAGCATTGTTGTAAATCGCTGAGAAGGAGGTTTGCAAATAGGTAAACATAAAGTATTCAGAACATAAATATATACAGACCTGTCTGCAATGTCGATCAAGTACGTACATATCGGGTGGGGCAGAAAAAAAACGATGACACTTTTTAAACTAGAATAATTCAAAAACTATTGTACGTATAACTTTGAAATTTTACAGGTAGTAAGATACGTATGTTTGACAACTCCACTCCAAATTGCAGGTCCATAGCATAAAAACTGTGAAAATTATGACATTTTGAAAATTTTCGGTCAAGACCAGAAATGCCGGTCTGAGAAGTTACATCAGACCTACCTCAGTTCACATGAACAATGGACAGTGTGTCCTCCATCTTGCTCAAAGAATTATTCTAGTTTAAAAAGTGTTATCGTTTTTTTTGCCCCATCCGATATACATAGTAGTGTGCAAAAATATTAGAACACTTGGCAAATCTTAAGAAACTGATGTTTTATTTGGTCCCAGAGCCTGGATTTCACTTTCCTTCCATTGCAAACGGTAAAGGCAAAGGTACTGAGATTCTTTCACCTACGAATTTATCAGTCCAGTCGTTCTGTTATATTTAGGCTGAAAGGGTAAATGTCGTCCTGGGTATATACAAAGATTACCCAGGATCTCAGTCTTCACTAAAACAATACCCTGGGTGTAGTTTCGGTAGCCGAACATCACCCAGCTTCCGCAATCTGTGCCTAGGAACGAGTCCTATTTAGAAATCCCGTGGAATCTCGCGGTCTCGCGCCGCAGTACTTGTTGAATGTAGCTGTTCATGACATTCTTCAGGCAGTCACGTGACCACGGGCGAGACAACCTCGAGTCCAGGTGTCATAATACGATGCTGGGTGATGTTCGGCTACCGAAACTACACCCAGGGTATTGTTTTAGTGAAGATTGAGATCCTGGGTAATCTTTGTATATACCCAGGACGACATTTACCCTTTCAGCTATATTTAGTATGGCCCCTTGGCAGCAGTCACAGCAGCGCATCTTTCTGGCATTGTGTCTATGTATTTTCTAAGAATTTCAACCCCAGTGTTATTCCACGCTCTCAGAAGCCCATTCCAGAGAGTTTCCTTAGAGTTATTCAACATTTCCAAAATGCAGTATGTTCCTAAGAAATTGACAAAGGTATCATGCAGGTGTCTCTGGAACATTTATTATGCAATATCAGTATGGTTGAAGGTTCCATTAATGAAAGAAACGATGGTTTCATGGCTACATTGGGGTCATTTCATTGAAATAATACTTCGTTTTCCAGTTCATGGCAAGTGTTCTAATATTTTTGCACACCACTGTAGGTGTTGAGATCGACTGGATTGCACTGACTAGACATCAAAATCTAGAAAGAACACGCCAGATTATAGAGCAACCACTTTTTTGGAATTGATTCGTCGTTAATACAGTCTTGTGCGAATTAATTGAATAAGATTTGATCTTTGATTACACAGGTAGCCTACATGTACATGTACATGTATCTCCACAATGGATGGCCAAATTTTGAAGCAGTTTTCAGCATGTGTTAGCATATTAATAGCTAACTGGATCTCCTAACACTTTTTAGCCCGCTTGGCCCCAAGGCCCAGCAGGGCTTATGCTGCGGTTGGGGTCATTTAGTGGTGGTCTGTCGTGCGTTAGTCCGTACAAATGTACGTCAGTACGGCGGTACGGCGGTACGGCGCTTCGTCCGTAAACTTTTGGTTTGTTAGCGCTCTAGCGCCTTTGTTTTTTGACGAATCTTTGTGGGTCTATATATGGGCCTAAGATCTAGGTCGAGTTCGATTTTGAGCACGATTGGATTCCTATTTTGGCCTCCAGGGGGCGTTTTGTGAAACATTTCAAAGGGCTATATTTTGATAATGGTTTGAACTATCATGTTGAAAGATTGTACACATGTACCTCTAGGTTATAGCAACTTACAAACAAACTTTCGGTGAAATCTGATTCTTGACCTTGCCACTAGGGGGCCAAAACCAAAATCACTGAAAGTGATATTTCTCCATAACCAAGAGATGGATTTTTGTCAAATTTTTTTCATTGGTATATCTAATAAGGATACATAAGATATAGTACCTGAGTTTTTAATTTGACCTACTTTTCAAGGTCACAGAGGTCAAAGTTCGCATGAAATTTCGAAATTGGTTCTTTTTCTAATGGTTTGCATGTTCTTAGTCAAGAGATTAATATGGCAATTTGGCATATTTGTACCTAAATGGCTTTTATGGGGTTGTTGATGATTCCCACCACTGTGCTTCAAGCCAAGCGGGCACAGTGCCATTGGCACTATTTTTACGAAGAAGTTTTAAAAAAGGCTGGTGATATTTACCCGGCAGCCGGGTACGCAGTGGTGAAAAAACGTCTTGTTTGCCCGGCCGCCGGTTACGCACTGAGGAAAATATGTCTAATGTGAATAAAGTCCCATCAAAAACAGAGGAATCCGGCAACCGTCGGTGAAACAGCAGCCGGTTAAACAAAGGATTTTTTGTCCACTGCATGACCGGCAGCCGGCTGAATACGACCGGCAGCCGGGTAAATAGTCACTTCGTTTAAAAAATTTATTTCATTCTCAAGATATATCAAATATCACAATTTTGAAATTTTGATATATCTCAGAAAGGATACGAGATTTACAAAAGTATTTTTCACTGAAAATTCTGAAATGCTCATTTTCATTTTCATTTCTACGGTTTTCATTCCCCAGGGCTCAGAGGGCAATCTGTTTTTACTCGCCGTACGGGCCCCGGAGTGGGATAGGGGCTTTATTGATATCAGTGTATAAACCCAATCTTTAAAGGAGCTGGACGTCCAAGTTGTAAACACTCACTCACTGGTTCTCTATCCACGCGACGCCTGCGGTGCTGCCACCTACTGTCAGTGATATGTACTGACGTGAATATCGTGAGTGAGTTGCATTGGACCGGGCACCAGTCTAACGATCACGGCGCGCTACTGGTGCTGCCACCTTCACAAAGGAATAAAACTAGTTTGCCGACCATGTTTGTAAACAAACTGGTTTGTTTACAACTTGGACGTCGAACTCCTTTAACTTTAAGCTGATTTGCGAATGAGCTTTATAACAAATCTTTTTTACATCATTTTTTTCATGGCAACAATGATTTGCCATTGATACGTTGCTGGAGATGACGACTATCATCTCAGGAGGTTTACTAATCCTAACGAAGCAAGGGTTCATTTGTTATCACCAAATGGACGATTTGGGGTAGCAAAAGGTGGAACCGTTGGATTGATATAATCAGAATTGAAAGAATCCAAATTTATCCGATTGGTGAGGAAACTGAGGAAGGATTAGTCATCCGGTGGTGTTGTCCCCACCAAAAGATGGTCTCAGCTGTGATTCATAAATAGAATCCAATCTTGTGGCTTTTATTAACAAATCTTTCTATCTATTCAAAGGAGAGAATAATTCTTAAAGGAGCACGGTATTGGATCTCAAATGTGTTATTTGACTGCCGACGTAGAGGGAGCCGCCTAGCGGCAGTAAGACGAACTACAAAAATGCATTACAAAATGTACGCAGTAAATCGGGCCATTCGCCGAGACGTAGTTAGTCCCTCGGGTTGGAGAGTGGCGCCGGCTGTCGAGAAAAAGCGGCAATACCGTGCTCCTTTAATGAATACTCCAATTTTAAAATAAAGTTGATCACCAAACATATCACCATTCACCGTCCTCAACATTTATGCATCAATTTGAGTGAAATTATACATGTACTAGGTAGTTTTCTATTCTAATAATACATGTATGCGTCAGAAAATATTAAGTAATCTGGGTTCTTCCATCTGATTCTCATCACCAGTCTATCTGGCCTGATGTCCATCTAGCCTGGTTTGAATCCATCACATTTCCCGCTTCTGAGGAGCTCAGAGCCTCAGCCAATCATAGGTGTGCGAAGGCTAATCGACGTGCCAATCAAAATGTGTGCGGGAAGCGAAGAGAAAGTGCCGAACGGCAATTTGTTTCACGAGTTCTGATTGGCTCGGAGGTGGGGTCAAGTAGGGCGCAAAAGATGAAATGATTGGGACAAGGCTAAAGACGCATTCGATGGCGTTGTTTGGACAAGATGGGTTCTTCAGACACAGGCCTACATGTCAAGCAAGTCATACCGAAGTGAACCTCCTGTTAATAGGCCTACATGTAAACCTGTAAACGTCGGGAAACTTTATGTCGAGAAACGCGTTTTCTTCCCTTACAGCCTCTTTTATTGAAGAGCATTGTTTGCCCCAAAACATCCCCAAAGCAAACAATATTCTTCATTTCTTACACAATGTGAGCTCATTTTGACGAATTCCTAACGACTGCTTATCATATGACAAACAGGTACCACGCCCTAGGTGGTCACTGGGTCGTATACAAGGCTTGCCAGCACAAAGGTATTTTGAAGCAAGTGAGTGCCTCGCGGTGCAGATTTTTCTTCCCTTCTGAAAGTTTAGATATATTGACTTTCATTCGTTTCTAATATCATCGAAACTCATCAATATATTTGTTTCTCTACCTGCGGATTTGATTCGAGGCGAATTGGCGCAAGTAATATTGATCTGCCTAGGTCACATTTTATTCGGGTTATGAAAGTTAATATCTTTGTAAAATGATAAATCAGCTAATAATATTTACGATGGTCGTAAAAAACGTTTGAAATATCGTATTCAGAAAATTAAGATATCGTATTCATAAACCAGTTTTCTATAAAAACATCCAACTCAAATTATCAAATACATGTAACCTCCAAATATAAACTATCAAATAACCTCCAAATATAAACTATTTGATAATCGAGAACAAATGAACCTTAAAACGCTCGGTATGATTCTTCTGCAGGTAGGCACTGGCCAGGGGTAACCAATAACATGGTAAGATAAGAAGCCCTGGGTCCATATTCATAAATATACTTGAGTCAATGTGTCATACTTATCTTTTGTGTTGAACAAAGGATAAGTGTCATACTTAGAATTAGTTTTATGAATATGGGCCCAGGGCCCACATTCATAAACTACTTATTAGTCAAAGTGTGATACTTATCTTTTGTGTTGAGCAAAGGATAAGTGTCACACTTAAGACTTAAGTAGTTTTATGAATATGGGCCCTGATCTCTGGGTGGTTGAAATGTTGGTACGTCAAAGTTTTTGCTGCTGTACTTTTAAGCTGCCCTCTTCAGATGTTTTAGTAAGGTCAAGACATCATCATTTGTGACACAGGTGTAGCAGTAAAAAGTGTCCCCCTGTAAAAAGTGTCCACTTCTATTGTTGAATGACGGAATAAGCGGCATGCGTATAGAAACCAATTGTCAGAGATTAGAATGTAACAATAGGATCTTTTGTTCCCCGGACAGTTTTTCCTAGGACATTCTTTCCCTTCACACTGGCAGTGATTGCACCATTCTCCAATACTGTAGTTTGCCTTTCACCCCAGTGTTGGAGAATGTATGATAACAATACAATGCTCATGTGGATATCCTTAAGATCGTGAGTTATTCTTCATGGGACGAGGTTGATGAGCGGTAGTTTGAAAATGTTGTCAATAGAGGTCTCCCTTAACGCGGGTATGTTTAGCGCAGGATAGGGAAAGAATACAGTGCCTCTTTAATAGCATAGACAATATTCGATCTCAAATGTGACCAGGTGTGACAGGGATCAAAGTCCCCCTGGAATCAAAGTCCGGTCTTATTGTTCAGCGAGGGATTAGAATATATGGCTAGAGAGACCATGACCATTCGAATATAACCTTACAATAGCGGGCTATTGTTTGGCGGACTTGCATTCCCAGGACGTTCATTCCTCCTGTCACACCTGTCCTAATACAATGGACGCCTTTTGTGTGGAAAATTGATCAGGACAGGTGTAACGTTTTTCAGTGTGGCCGTTTTTCTGTGTGATTCCCATTGTTCGGAACACACTGGAAAACGAACTCGCTGTTTCTCTGTGTGTCGCCCATTGTCCAGTCGCCGCTTATTCCGTCAATCTATTGTATTGTCACACTGGCTCACGGGCCACACTGAAAAACGTTACACCGGGATGTCCGTTTCATTTCAATAGTTTTAACCACTAGTGACACCTATTGAGGCAGTGAGCTATAGGGTCCCCATTGAGAGAAACTTTATTTATTATCGTCCACCAATCCTACTGAAACTTGCAGAGTTGTTGAAGGTTTGACGTCACATTCAGAGAACCGTTGCTAAAAATAGACAATCCAACTCATTAATAGTGAAATTGACTTTCTACTTACTTCATGTCACAGTCGGTTAGCACCAGGAGATCTGTATATTAGTATCAATCAACGCTTATATCGGATTTAATATGTTGACTGATCCATCATTTTCCCCCAGAAATTGTCAAGCACACCCGCCGATGTCACTGCGTAATTAAGATCTATATATTCGCTTCCCTGACTGCTTTCTTAAATATTTATGATTATAAGCCTCGTTTACCTACGAAATGATATATAATATACGTATTTTATATGCAAATCATACATTATCTTAATTATAGTGACGCCTTTGGTCTACGGTCATCTAAACAACAACTTGTTGTTGAATGCAAATCCACCATGATCTTACACCAAATGATTTCTGGCTAGAGTTATAAGCGGTCGAATCGTCGAGCCGTCGAGTGGTTAGTACATTGCCTTTGAACAAGGTCTTTCAGCAATGACAACCATCGAATAGCCAGCTACTGACCATTATTAATTAAGACCGACCCATCTCAATGGGGCGGTCTTCATTGTTTTTACTGAATTTCTCTCTCTGGATCTCTCCATGCATCCAATCTGTGGTTTGACCAGGATAACCCAAAAAGTATGTCATGTATCGAGCCAAAATATTTTTTGTACAATTTGATTGTGAAAAAAAGATCTTTCTGTATGTTAAAAGTTCATGATCTCTTGATCCTGTCTATTGAACATCTATCTTCGCACCATAGTTATCAGTGAACTCTGTCCAATCTCCCAATAAATAGGGCGGTCTCCAATCTCCCAATAAATAGGGTGGTCTTCAAATCGACTGACAAGTCAATTTCTAGTATTCCATTTTAATTCTCAGTTCTTTCTGGGACACACTGTACAGTACTGCTACAATGTACTACCGATAGCCAGCTAACATTTCAACAGCGATTTTTGAGAATTTCGAGAACGTCCTCAACTTGTAAAGTGAAATTAAAAGTTAGCCTACGGCTCGGTGTTTTTTCTGTCACTTGATATCTGTTAGAAGTTCAATTAGCTTTCGGAGTGTTTTGTTCTGATTCAAAAAAAGCCTGTCTTCCTCCTGGGTTAACATGCATTTCGGTGATCAGCTAAAACAAACGATGATTATTATATCATGAAATGAAATAAAACGTGTTTACTAAGAATTGATGACCAGTGATGGTATTGGTGAACAGTAGACCAAGAGACAAGACCAGAAAAGAGGGCTATTTCTTAAGTTTCGTGGTGATGTCGTGGTAACTAAAAACTTCCTCCTGCATTATAAGAAGATGGATATGCTGAATGCATTTCAACTTGTTACCACAAGCAATTTTCCCCAGTTTACAAGATGGCCGCCCTTTTTAAAGGGCCAAAGGGATTAACAGTAGGGGTCAAAAATCTGATGTCTTCAAATCATATCATCATTGGTATCAAAATAAAGGTCTCAGTGAGTACAACAGCATGGCATGGGTTTTATTCGCCAAAATGTACAGTGCAACCCTTGAGGGGG
>NMRB01000821.1:202179-243796 GCA_002633025.1 Notospermus geniculatus | reverse complement strand
AGGCTTGGAGAGCTCACATCAGTGGCCTAACAAGACTAAATGAATTCCAACTCAAACTAACTCGGCGATCTAAAAGCAATATATGGCTTCATTTCACGCTCATTTTCACATAGACTTGCCGGTGTTTGGCGTATTTTCGGCTTAGTTACACTTATTGATATAGCCAGTTTTATGTAATTATCAGATGGGTGGGGGATAATGAGAATGAGAAGGCTCCCTGTACACCTGGCTGTGTTTCAAAATTGGTCACCGAAGAAAATGGGGCAAAATTTAACTTTGAACTTGATAACAAAGATTTGTGCCATTGATTTTCCAAAAATCAAATGTAGTATTTGATAATATAGACCTTTAACTATTAGTTTCTCTATCTGGGATGTACAGTGTACATTTGAAGGAGCTCGGGTATCCAAAAATATTGAGCTTACCAGCAAAATCGATCGTTCCGTCCGACACCAAAACTACTTTCTGCTGTCAGACTTTAAAGGGTTAATAGATCAATTTGTTTACAGAGTGCCATAATTTAGAGCTCCATGATGCCTAGATCTGACATGAATATTGTAGAGTTTCAAGAAACAGGCTTTCACCAGTAGACAAAAGAATGGTGAAAATTTGTTTCTGGTGTCGGACGGAACACTTTTTGAAACACACCCACCTAGTTCTGGAAAAAATCATTAGACCACCTAGTCTGTTAATTCCACTCATTTCCCTTCAGATAGGTCCCACAAAAAGTCAAATTCACCCATTTATATGCCACATTGTGTTCCAATATACTTACTACCTTGTACAAACAACGCTTCAGCTGTAATTATAGGCATAATGTCCCGAAGATGCTTTAAACGCTGCCCGCAGAATTTTGGTTTGATTAGATGTAGGCTAAAATGGAGAACTGTTTACACAGTAAATGTATGCACTTCATGTCCGTCCTTTTAGTCAGAACTTTTGACAAGGTCCTTTTGACAGCTCCATTGTTTCTTCATTATGGGAAGTCAATTTCTATGTTTGATAATGGGTTATATGAATAAAGACTAGCAAATGCTTTTACTTCAGATTTGTACAGCATTGCCTAGTACATGTACATACATTTGTATTGCAAAATTCAAGTAAAAGCATGTACTAGTCTTTATTCATATGACCCATTGTCTTGGTAAAGTTTTAGCAATTTAACCAACACACGATTGGAGATTTTGTCGGACCCATTTTAATGGAATATGAGTGAGTCAACCAGAGGTGGTCAAATAATGTTTTCCAGAGCTGTATACATGACCGCACTATGACCGCCTTGAGGATCTCAAATGGGGATCCTAGCTACGATAGAGGGCAGCACACCGAAACCAGGTCCAATACAATGGACGCCTTGCCTTTTGTGTGGGAAATTGATCAGGACCGGGATGTCAGTTTCATTTTAATAGTTTTAACCACTAGTGACACCTATATTGATGTAGTCGGCTAGGGTCCCATTGTACTTACACAGAATTATTTTTATATTTTGCAGGAGATGAGCCTACTTTGAAGGAGATCTTCGCAACAACTCAACGGCGAAGTCATCTGCTGTAACGAATTCAAAAGGCGTTCATCGTTCATCACCTACTTCTGAAAAATTGCAAATCAACGACGAACCGACAAAAAAATAATGTCACTGACTTAAAGGCTTCTGTGATAAAACCCAGAAATATCCTTGGTTTCACCTCAAATATTCAGACAACCAGCGAGTTAGTGGATACCCCCTCGCAGACCTCAACTTATCTGCCTCCGGAGTCCAGCAGACGGCATCACCTTTAGTGCCAAGATTTTTCACATGTTGTGGTACTGATTAGAAAATATTTGAAGAGAAGTTGTTCCTATCGACCATCTGAAGAATGTTTCTTCAAATTCTTTCCTTGTCAACTTTTCCTGGCAACATTTGGTTTCCGAGCGATATCTTGCGAAATAAATAATGTATCACCTTAAAACTGACGGGATGACTACATCAGTATAAAAGACAGGTCAAGTTCGTTAACTGGCTCAATCCGTGATCGTTTGGCGTGTTTTTTGTGACTTTATCGCCTAAAAAGGGGAATCCCCGAGAGCCCAATATAGAATCCAACCCAGGACACGTGTTTGTTGAAATACATAGGTACAATGTACTCAGTGACGCGACTACGGCTGCTCCGTAGGGGGGAGTTGCAATGTATTTTCAGACGGTGAGTCTTAGCTACATTGTACGCTGGTCTTTAGCCATCTTCGATAATCGAAGGCCGATCTGCTCTCCACTGCGTTACATCGCACATCACCCTTCGAGAAATAGACCAGTGGGCGGCGTATCTTGGCACCATGCCAACTTTACCGGTCGACCAATCATATGACACTTTATATCGGGTCTTCGGCTTACAACTCTTTGTACCACGATTCAAATTTTACAACACCGATTCTGATTGGCCTCTTCTTCTCGAGGCGGCACATACGCCGTGGACCTGTCACTTTCTCGAAGGGTGATGTGCGGTGTAACGTAGTGGAGAGCAGATCGGCCTTCGATCATCGAAGATGGTCTTTAGCCAGCGTAGCTTTAATTATCTTCTCAGAGTGTAACTTTTCATTTATTTGTCATGATTCGATTACTATCTCTCGACTATCGCGATATTTACGCATTGTTTCAGCATCATTTTCGCGGATCAATACACTGTACAGTCCAGCCCCTCTGTGACGTCAATTATGGCTGTTCCGTCTTTTGTAGAGATAGGGTGGTGTCATCAATTCTTAGACGGTCGACACGTGCCCTTTGTTTACATTTTGGACTGGCTGTGTCACACTTGCCTGGCACTATTCCAGCAGACTGACTGTTTCTGGTACACCGCCTTGTGAAGTGCTGATGGTAGGTAGTGAACTTGAAACTGTCGGCTGTTCAGGGTGTGGCGTGCACACACAACATTCCTAACCACATTGATGTGATACACATGCCAAAACTTGGTTGTAAATACCAGGAAATCGGACTTTATAAACAATGTCATGAATGCGTCTGTAGGCCTATATTTATTTCTAAATCAGTATTTTTTGAAGCGCTCCCTTCTAAAAATAACATAACTAGGACTAGGACATGATATTTGTCATCAGTGCAAAGCATGTGGATTGATTAATCCTCGTTTGGGGAATGAATATGCAAGTCAAGTGAGGAGAGCTGATCTGTATATGTAATATATGTGGCATGATCTAAGGTATAGTCGTATATGAGGTATGAACAGACTAGGTTCTATCTGACCAACTTTCATGACCTACTGACCTACTTAAAGACCGCTAGAGCTAAGGTACAGTCGTGTTTGATATCAAAGACTATGAAGACTAGATTCTATCTGACCCACTTTCATGACCTACTGACCTACTTAAAGACCGCTAGAGATAAGGTAGTCGTGTTTGGTATCAAACTGAAGTTGACAATAGATGGCACACCTTACCTTAATGTTTACAATTCGAACTAGAGCACCTTTAATGTCTGCTCCAACCTAGTGGCAGATGAGTTGAGGCTTTAATTTTACGTGTTGTATTTCGAATGCAATATCTCGACGAAAATGCACTTGTCATGGTGGCGCACGCAGTACAGTGACTCAAAGTACACAAACAGAACAGTTTTACTTGAAGTTTCATTCAGATTCATCTCCAGGACCGAGTTCGTTTATTGCTTTAAACTTCCACTGAAGACAGAATTCATCACCGACACAAACCTGGCGCAACAAAGCTTTGTTGATAGAAGAAGACTCGTAACCTTTACAAAGTTTTCTACGGTGGCCCACAGAGCTCATTGATGAAAAATGTTTGCATTTTTTTCCGAGGTTTGGTTATTTTTCTTGGGGGTTTGTAAAATCTTTAGAAGTCTCAGTGCGGTGAAAACGTTTCCACCTCGGTGAAAACATTCCCACCGCGGTGAAAACATTTTTCACCGTAGTGAGAATGTTTCCACCATGGTGAAAACCTTTTTCACCTTGGTGAGAATGTTTTCACCGTAGTGAGAATGTTTCCACCGCGGTGAAAACCTTTTTTACCGTGGTGAGAATGTTTCCACCGCGGTGAAAACCTTTTTCACCTTGGTGAGAATGTTTTCACCGTGGTGAGAATGTTTCCACCCCGGTGAAAACCTTTTTCACCGTGGTGAGAATGTTTCCACCGCGGTGAAAACCTCACCGAGTTTGATTTTCACCGCGGTGGAAACGTTTTCACCGTGGTGAGAACTTCTAAAGATTTTACAAACCCCCAAGAAAAATGATCAAACGTCGGGAAAAAAATCCAAATGCAAATATTTTTCATCAGTGAGCTCTATCGGCCACCGTAGTTTTCGATTTTGCTTTTAAAGTTTTATTGACGGCGATAGGATTCATCGCCAATAGTATTTAAACGTATCAAGGATTCGGTTTTTGCCTTTAAGTTTTGTTGAAGATAGACTTTATCTCCCCAATACAGAGTTCGATTTTTATTCTTTTAAAGGGAGACTCCATTCATTGTGTGAAATTTTGAATTTTTGAAATATCGTTAATACATTCAAATTCATTGATATCTGCAACATGACATATTTTTTTGACATCAGCAAACTCATCATTTTAAGTACATTGTATTTTAATTACATCCCAAGGGGACCATTGCACAGCTGTGACGTCATATGTGCTCACTGCATATTTATGAAGTTACAACCAACAGGCCTAGGCAGTCACAGTGCATGTATTTAGCTCATTCAGTACAAAGGTAGTCAGCCTATTGACACGAGTGACATCACAACTATAGTCTCCATGGATTGATAAAAATTCAAAAGTTTACAATGAGTGGAGTCTCCCTTTAAGATTTTATGAGGAACCAGCATGACGCAAGGTGGCGCCACCACCGATCCGACCGGAGACGACTTCACTTTGACATCTAATCGCATTGCCGGAAAACATGTGTAAGACCTACATTTTCTATTTCTCACCTTTGGAATCGTTGTACATCATGACATGTAATTCGACCCCGGCATGTTTGGCTACCGTTAGAAATGTATTTATTATTCTATGTATTAAATATCCATGATGAGGCACGTTTGACGACCGATTCTGTACTATATTGAAAACGTTTTAAAGAGAAAATACCTGCTGAGCACCACTAAGAAAATTGCGTACAACCTGTCTTTTCAGATCATTTATGCTCTTTGCGATTAAATGAATTTCTTATCAAATTGCAATATTTTCGTTGTTGTTTTTTCATCAGCAGATAGGTGTACGGCAAATATTTTAACAGCATGCAAGAACCCGCACACTATAACGTCACGACGTGGCGCTGCGAGCGGTTGTACCGAAGTCTCTTTTTTCTAACGTTATTTCCATTTGCATGTACTTCTGGCGTGAAAATAAACCATTATTTGTGTTGGTCGCCCGACAGTAAAACTTACATCATCGTGTAGCAGATGAAGTTTTCTTTTAATCTCATTCCTTTTTTTCTTAAAATGAAGAGATACGATGGCGATAAAAGCAACGTCTTTTGTGTCATTTTTCCTGTAGAAAAATGTCAGGAAATTTTTTCATGACGCAACGTAAACACCTAACGGTTAAAGATAATGTATCACGGGTATTTTCGCGGGCCACGAAAATCATTGTTTATTTACATTTTGTTTGTTTATGTCCAGCCTTTCTTTGTCTTATGAGTAATTTGTTGGTGGCATGCCCCTCTAGAAATTCTTTTGATACCGTAAGTATTCAATTGAGGGGTTGGCATGTCCCAAAAGTCCAAAATAACATAATGTAAACATCAATGTTTACAAACATTGAATGTAAACAATGAAGTCGTGGTACATTATCTTTAACTTGATGCCAATGACGTCGTTTCGGTACAACCGCTCGCAGCGCCGACCTGTCGGGATAAACCGCAGGGCGGGTTCCCCATTGGGGCCTAGCTGTTAATGTGTGTTGTGCAAAATATTCATGAGCAGGGTTACTGCAATTGACGAATTCGACATAGAAAGAATTATGTCGCAAACACATCGGCAGGTAGCGCTAGGCTCCTGCGACTGATAAGGGACAACTGTCAAACACTTCATCAGCCATGTCAGCAGGCGGGGCCACTCTGCAATTGGCGACTGTGACACTGACAGGGGAAAGGACCGGACGGTGCCAAACACATCCTGAGAACATCAGGGGTTCTTAGCACCGAAAAACTTTTCTTCATCTAAATGACGACCTTAGGTTCGTTTTCCATCACCAAACTATAAGTAGTACTATCTATTAAATTCGTCAAAATGACAAGTCCAGGTTCGCCATTTGGACGAACTCTTGACGAACATAAACAAGGGTTCATCAAAATGACGAACGTAGTTGTCATTTTGACGAACCCTTGTTTATGTTCGTCAAAAAGACTAACGACTTGGCATTTTTGACGAATTTAATACTCAGTTTGGTGATAATGAAAACGAACCCAAGTTCGTCATTTTGATGAGGAAAAGTTTTTTAGTGAGGGAGCGAGAGCGAAGAACCCCTGATGTTCTCAGAATGCCAAACATACTGCGACAGGAGGAAGGACATGTGCCAAACACTTCAGCAGCAGTTTGGACAAGTGCAATTGGCGCCCGCGACAAGTGACGTGTTCCTAACACATCAGGAAGTAAGACTAGGCTCCCGCGAGAAAGTCCTTCCGAACACTTCATCACCAGGAAGGGCAACTGCAATAGGGAGACTATGACAGATAAAGGACAAACTACATCCGCAGGTAGGTGGACCTGTTACAACCAGTAGGCCTTATATTACTCCGACGCGTTGGGGTTAGATGCGTCGCCCTCCGACCTATAATGTCATTAATCGACACGTTTACTCGTTTCTAAAGGTGCCCACAGGTCGACATTGCGTCCTGAAGCAAGTCGCGGCAACTAGCTTTCCGGCGATGGAAGCAACTCGTAGTGACTGATCAGTTGCCGATTTTGTCATCCTCCCACAGCAGGGGTTTTTACCTCGCTCCTCTTCATCGCTCAGTTTGTCTGCGGTGGCGAAGGGAGCGAGCAGTAAGAACGCCTGATATTCTCAGGATGGATTTTGTCCACCTGAGCGCGCTTAACGTCTCCGAACAACTGCCGGATGCATCATGAGCGTGGTGTTCCGAGGCAACTCCCAGTTGCTCCGAGTTCCTCTCAATCGCTGAAATGTCGACCTGCGCGTGGTGGTTTTTTGATCCGTCGAGTTGCTTCAAGACGCAATGTCGACCTGTGGGAACCTTAACGCGTTACATTAGGCCTACTACATGCGATTGCAAAAGTGAAATTTAGCAGTATGTCATGCCTCATGCTTACGGTACTGTGATTTAATCGAACAATTACATTGTACAGTGAATAAGAAAGACAAAATAAGCATTTTAACGAATGAATATTTATATTATAACCAATATTTACATTGTTTATAAGTGATAGGCCCAATTAGTCAAAAAAACGACCCCAAGTTGGCAATTAACAGGGTTGTATGGCAGCAAGATTAGAATAGTGCATGCCATTCAATGGCACTATGGAGAGATACATTGAGCAGGTTATCCATGTATAATGCGTATTTACGTATGCTTAGCCCGTTACACAAAATACACCCGGAGATACATGTAGGCCTATTTGTACATGGACAACCTGCTTACCAAATGAACATGATGAAGGCAAATGTATACGTTGCACAAACAATAATACTGTCTACACCTAAAACTAGCACATACTAACACCATGGAAGTATTATAATACTTCTCTTTATAATGTCACTAAAAGAAATCTCTTTATAATACTTCCAGTTCCATGCTAACACTAACCAGGGGCGTAGCTGGCTTTTCTGGCGTAGGGGGCAAAATTGATCGAGTCTGAAGGGTGAAGCTGGAGGGGGGCCTGGGGGGCTCCCCCCAAATTGAAAATCTACACCCTCTCAGATGCATTTTCCCCACATTTGACACGACAATAGCTTGGCTCGAAGAGGGGAAATGACATTTTAGCAGGCCTTTCCGTTTGATGGGCGCGAAAATGCATGCGCCTCGCAAACAATAGAAATTCTATTGTTTACGAAGTGCATGCATTTTCGCGCCCGTCAAACGGAAAGACCTGTTTTAGAGCAAAAATTTGTTTTGTCACTTTCTGCTGGGGGCATTGGCCCCCTNGCTAACAGGGATTTATAGTGCCCAAAAGCCAGCTGCCGATAGATCTGTGATCCGTATGCCTGATAACCAGTGGACATCTTACATCTACTTGCTGTCTTGCTCTTGGAGAAACTTGAATATTGACCCGAAGTCCTTCCCATCATAACCCTTCTTGCAGATCATTTGGTAAATTTGATGTGCCATAGAGCCAAGGGGTGTCAGGGACTTTGTCGCCAGCGCTGCATTTTGGGCAAGACCAAGATCCTGGAAGAGACAAGCAATGAACTTGAACTGAACTTGCTGAGGTCAACAGAGAGGCATCCGAAACTTATATGTAGTACTCTAGAAAAAATTATTATACCACCTCTGTTATTTCCACTGATTTCCCTTTAGATAGATCCAACAAAAAGTCTTATTCAATTCACCATTATCTGCCACACTGTGTTCCAGTGTACTTACTAACTTGTAAAAACAGCAATACACGGACTTAACTCTTAACTACCAGAAAGCTTCTCCACAGTTTATTCGGGAAAATTTCATCTACATTTGTAAAACAGAACCCAATATCTCTCCTACCTTTAACATGAGGGCCGCACCGAAACCACCGATGTAGTCATTACTTGACGGAACATTCGGCAACACACCCGGACAAGGGTTGTATTTTTCACTGGACCAACACTGCCCAGAACTCATGTTGATGATTTTGGCAAGCATATTCTTGTCTAACCCAAGTCTGTAATGAAAAGATTTATCACCATAAAGTTAGCTTGCTGTTTTCGTAAATTGAAGAGTGACTGAATATCTACAATGAAATTATCCCCTTCCATTTATATCTTATCGTTTCAAAACAGACAAACTGAGGACTTTCAAGACAGATAGACAAACTGAGGCCTTTTGAACAGACAGATAAACTTGCACTTTTACTTACAACACGAGGCAGAATAGACAAACTGAGGACTTTTATGGCAGAAAGACAAACTGCACTTTTTACTTGAGGCAGAACAGACAAACTGAGGACTTTTTAAAAGTCAGGGCAGTTAAAATGACCTGAGCAGTTTGGACACGTCACCTCGGCTATTACGCGAGGCCCGAGGGGGGGGGCAATTGCCCCCCTGAGCCAGCCAAAAAACATGATTTTCATGCGGATTTTGGGCAAAAAANCCCCCCCCCCCCCCCCCCCCCCCGAGATGCCTTGGCCCCCGGACCAAAAAGCTAAATACGGCCCTGACGCCACATGAAACTTACAGCAAAAAAATGGACAGCAGAAATTTGGCAACTAATTTATTCAGCAAAATCCCCAAAGGTAGGCTCAATCCGTCTCAACAAACTGTAGAAAAACTGTAATACTAAACTCACTTGATTCCTAAGTTCATGGCCTCTGACACGCCGATCATTGATATTCCAAGTAACATATTATTACAGATCTTAGCTGCCTGTCCTGTCCCGACTGCACCGCAGTGGATGACATTTTTCCCCATGTGTTGTAAAATGGACTGAGCTTCACCGAAGCGAGATTCGTTTCCTCCGACCATGAATGTTAAGAGGGCATCCTTGGCTGCATTTACCCCTGTATAACAGAGTGATGAAAAGGAAATGTACACAGGGTTCGTACACTACCCCCAGACCTAAAATTCCAGGACTTTTCAAGGAATTCCAGGGCCAAATATCCCAAAATTCCAGGACTATTTTGCCAATATTCAAGTTCTTACCAGGATCAATCATTGGCCTAATATATATGATCATGACATCACTAACCCAGACAATTGTACAAGCACATCGGGTTTTCTCCGCCAATACATTTTGGAAGGGCCAAAATGAGGGCCGACGACTCAACGAGTATGAGCGCGGATAAAAAGAAAATGATGGGGGGTCTGGGGGTCCTCCCCCAGAAAATTTTGGATTCTATGAAGACCACATGGGCAAAATTCAAGGACTTTTCAAGACTTCTGGGGTAAATCATGGTTTTTCAAGGTTTTCCATACCTGGAAAGGGGAGACCTCAAAATTCCAGGTTTTCAAGGATTTCAAGGTAGAGTACGAACCCTGATGTACCGTTAAGCCCGAAATGATTCATACCCCTGACAGTGTTCTCCACAGGTTTGGGTCTAAGAGAGGCGGCAGTGGGCGTGGTCGCGAAGGCACCGCGCAAGGCACCTTCTGGCGGGGGGTCTCCCCCAGCAAAATTTGGATTTTAGATGCTCTGAGATGCATTTTCTGAGCATCTGAGATGCATAATTGAGCGATCTAAATCATAAATATTAGGGCGGATGAATTTTTAAGAGGGGCGGGCCATTTTTAAGAGGGGCGGATTTTGCTGTCGGTATTTTTAAGAGGGGCGGGCCGCCAATTTTTTAACTGCTGTGGAGAACACTGACCCCATGAAATATTATAGGAAAAATATTTAGACAATACCTACCAGCTGCACTGGCACGTAATTGCGCTTCATTTAATGACTTTTAGCCGGAATGTACGGAGATTGAAAATATGGGCAAAATATCTCGAAAACACCACAATTTCAAAATATCATGAAAAACCTGTCTTTTTACAATTTGAAATATTTGATTTGAAATTGATTTCATATCATACAACCTTATCTTAGAACTTTTGTGAAGAAATATTGGCATGAACATACTTTCATCATTTTTGCAGCATAATTTTGAAAACGGCATGATTTTTCTTCATTTTTTGCCATTTATTTAAATTACTATCTCATACATGTATGATTGAACAAAGTCAGAAAATTAGGTGAAATCCTTTTCATTTGAAGCGAATCGAAAGCGAAAAAATTTGATTTAGAAATAGAATTTGAAAGGGCAGGGATCAAAGTTCGTTTTCTGAAAAAGCAGATTTTGGTCGAACATGCCAAACAATCAAGTCGCACACAATACAAAATGCATTAGGACATCAAATTTTTGGGTCGCACAGAGCAAAATCCAGGTCGCATTTCAGACCAAATGGTCATGAACTTTGAACCCTGAAGGGGAGGAATTTTCAGCAAAAAATGTAAACAAACTTCTCCAGAATGTCAACAAAGAAATTTTCGTGCATTTTGATTGGCTGAATTTTGTGTTTACAAACACCAGCCAAATGTAAACAAAATCCGCTATCGATTCGCTTTGAGTATGTGGGCATTCGATTTTTTTTCAAAATTCTTGAAATTATCAAAGTATCAAATGTGAAAATTCGATTGATATCTTGCAATTTCACAAAATCAAAGTGAGATTTCTGAAAACTTTCTTTAACGCAATTTTTAGAATCGGTCATAGTATAGTATGACATGATGTTGATATCGAATCAAATATTTGAAATTTAGTTAAATGTGCTTCATAATATTTTGAAATTGTGATATTTCGGTAATATTTTGCCCCCATTTTTCAATCTCTGTACATTCCGACTAAAAGTATTTCAATCAAGCCTAAGACGTGCCAGTTGAGCTGATGAGTATTTTCTAAATATTTAAGACCGCCACCACCTCACAGGTGGCGGTCTTCATTGGTTTTACTGAGTTTCTCTGAATGTCTGTGACCAACATTTGGTTTCCGAGCGATAACTTAAGAAATAAGAGATACATCCGCCTAAGACTTACGGGATGTCTAGATGAATATAAAATACAGCTCAAGTTCGTTAACTGGCTCAATCCGTAATCATTTGATGGGTATTTTGCGGCTTTATCGCCTAAAACACAGATCGCCGACGAGGTGATCCCCGAGCCCAATATAGAATCCAATGCAGGTGATGTGTTTGTTGTTGGAATCCCCTGCTGCGTCATCGTTCCATTTACCATGGCAAAATCAGAATTCAAGGTCTCCTTAGGCACTCCATGACGTCACTATAACTGTTCCGTCTTGGGCCGAGGACTGTATAATCTATTTTTAGACGGCGAACACATTTCTTTGTTTTCGTTGTCTTTGTAAACTAAAACTTACGAAGGATATGCTTGAACTGACCTACTGCAATGATCTATATCTCCTCACCACAGTTGGAGACACATAGCAGAGATCTCTGGCGTTAGCCAGCTCTAGTTAAATACTACTACATTTCTTTGCACTTGACAACTAATGAGGAAGGCGCACGACTAAAAATCCAGATGGCAGCACCAGTACAAAAAGGTCATGTGCAATGCATTTCCAATTAAAAATATATTTTATTGATTTTCTTCGTAAAACTCATCAAAATAGAATTAAGCACCAATAAAATTACATTTCTGGTGCTATTTTCCCGTGCAGAGTAATTCAGGGATGAAATATTCAATAATTATTGACTTGGTAAAAGGCTTTCTCATTGCAACCATGGGTCATGTGCTTGCAGGGCCCTCTGTTGGCAGAGCTTGTTGTGCGCCTTCCTCATTAGATATATGTTGTTATCAGTGCCCTCTCTCTTGTCTCTCAATATCCAAAGGCGGTCTTCAAATTGACTGACAAGTCAATTTCTAGTTTTCCTATAATTTTTCATGCAGTATGAATAATTTCGGGCTTAACTGTAGCAGAACAGAAGTATGTGGTATGGAAAATTAGTTAATGCAATTTGAAAGTATTGAGTAAGAACAAGTGTATTCACCAACCTCCCGAGACAGGTGCATCCATGTAATCAGCACCTTTCTCAGCACATTTCATCGACACATCCTGAGAGACTGACGGGTCAATGGTACTGCTGTCCAGGAACAAGGAACCAGTTTGTGCCGCACTGAAATCATAAAGGCATTCTCAGCAGTGTTGAGAAAGTCAGTTCAGAAGAAAGTGGTAGGTTTTATCCAAAGCTGTACACTTGGCCCCAGTGTGTATCCGATGTCCCGGTCTTCCACACACTGGCACTTTTGGGGCTCAAAAGCCTTGAACACCACTAGATGGCACTCCACTGGGCTCCAGCCAATCACCACGCTTCTCACTAAGAATTGCCGTGGAAATTCCGCTGAACTAAGCGAAATGAGAAGTGCCCGTGCTGCCACCACCCTGTCTTCACGACTGTTAATCTCTAAAAGAGCCAGACTCGGTGTGTGACTTACCGAAGGGTGAGCACGTAGCTTCTGGCCAAGCGAGACTACCAAGGCTGCAGCAGTTAATCTGACTGCCAAAAAGTACCTTGGTGGATCTGTTCTCAGACACACACAAGCATGAAACCAGTTTTTGCAATTCAGTACACGGCTGCATTCAAGAATTTCGTCTACACTGACCTAAGTAATCCCTTATTCCCCGAGTACACCTCTATCACATTTGGACTGGACGGCAACATTGTGATGCATGTCTTCACTTTACCAGCAACTTCAGCAGGGGAGCTGGCAATCTGAGCGCCTACAGTACAATACAGGAAGACTGTCAAATAACTTGGCAAACAAAAATAAACTTTTTGTAATCAGATAATTATTCAATACAATTATAGGGAAAGAATGGTTGATACTATCATGTACAAAAGCATCAGTGCGAAAGAGTGCCTCATGTTTGAAATTCACATCATGGCAGTGCTGCTTGTCTGCCTTCATGGCCATAACTGTGTGGAGCTACCAGACTCTTTGGGAGGGACCTACTGTCTTCTCCCTGTGGGTTTTTCTTTGCAAATTTTATCTGTGATATCCAATGCCAAATGTTTTAGATGTATGTTTTATCAAATTCTCTGATATCTAAATGTAAAATGTTTTAAGGCATGTTTCATCTATATGCATGTTTTAATGAAGAATTAACCCACAAATTTATTTATACATGTATTATAAATAAATAAAGAAATAAATTCATCTTCAAACTCACCATCATTCTTGGCAGCATTGAGAGGTGCGTCCATTACATCAAATGCCAACACCTGATAGCCTTTATTAAGTAGGTTCCGCGCCATATGATTGCCCATGTTACCGAGACCCACAAAGCCAACAGTCCCTGCGTCTGCCTAGAAATTAAAAGAGGGTGTCAAACAAGGAGATTGTCTTGATAAGGTTGTGAGTGCTGCATCTGTGCTAGGTAGGTGTGACCTGGGCAGGCACACATCTTGAAGATGATCTTCAATAATTACAATCCTTCATGTTCTCAGAGTGGTTGCAAAAGTAATACATGTACTTTTTTGTAGTGGCAACTCTGACCTGGAATCAAACACATTGCCTCCTGGACATAAGTCCAACACTCATGCTGCACAACTGCATTCCCAAATGAGTTCAGTCAAATAATTTCTGTATTATATGGTATACATTACATTACACAGTACAACCAAATGACACAATTTTTAAAATTGTTTTTTTTAAAGGAGTTAGACGCCGAAGTTGCAAACAAGCTTGTTTGTTTACAAACATGGTCGGCAAACTAGTTTTATTCCTTCTTGCAGGTGGCAGCACCAGTAGCACCCCGTGATCGTTAGACTGGTGCCCGGTCCGANCAGGAGGTAATAATCTAGGAGGACCCTACTCCTGAAGTAGGCTCTCAGCACTCCAAACGAGTTTTTGAAATAAATATACCATATTTTGCATTGCAGTGTTTTTCATCATCAATTTAACTGATTTTAACATCATTAGGACCAAAATTCCGTGAATGTTTACTCACGGGATGGCGACAAACGATGATTTTGTGCGTAGGAACAGGCTGTATTATACATTAAGACCACGGGTGGTCACGCTCAGAAACAGGAAGAGCCTGTTGCGCATGAACGGATTTTCCTTCATTTTCAATCGTGTCCCCAGGAATCTGGCGCGGCATCACGTGACTGGTCGTCAAGGGCCGCCGTTTGATTCTCGATTCAAAGATCGAGTGGGGTGTACACACCATGACACGCACAACAAGCCAACAAATAACTTACGTCTGTCTGTTATTAATCAACAGCGGCTGGAATAAGTGTGAAAACCCAGGAGAAAACAAAGCGAATCATCCATACGGCCTGCTGTGTGTAGAAGCGTGCACCGGCATGACCGGCCGGCAACGACGTCAAAACATCACCGCATGACCATGCGTGACGTTATGACGTCGGCACTTGTAGTGTTGACGCTGCATGCTCTTGCGTTGCGAAGTCCAGGAAACGACGTCATTCCCAACAAATGAATGTTCCACCTAGAACCAAGATTGTTTTTCCCAGAAATCAGTGCGCATTCACCGATCTGAGCGTGACCAAAACGGCCGAAATCGGTCTTAAAACACCATCACGCGAAAATGAGATAACCAGACAAAGAAATATGTAAGTTATGGTAAAACCAACGTTACTGTTCGGTAAAGTAGACATTCAACATTCACCAGGCGAAATTTGGGTTCAAAAAAATGAAAATTGCCGTAGTATTCATGTTTTTATGCGCCTAGCCTCTCCTACTTGAATATGGAGTAGGGTCCTCCTAGATTATTACCTCCTGTCGTTGTACACTTAGGATTTTTCTGGAAATAAAAATTATAAATGGGGCTCAAATGGGTGTTCACAATGCCTTTCTGAACGCAAGGCAATCGGTGGCCTATGACCAAAATCACCCTTTATGAGCCTCATTTATAATTTTTAGTACAAGAAAATCTTACTCGTACATAAACAACGGGCATAACACTGTTCCTAACCCCAACAATAGCCCTATTGTTCCTGACCCCAACAATAGCCCTAACAGTAGGCCTAGAGTATACACTGACCCTGTGTATATCATGTATTCATCGTCTCCATGACGCAAGTCCGACAGTGTCCGCCATTGCTGTCGTCGCTGTAATGACGCAAAGCTGGTGGGCAAAATGCATTGCTGATGTATGCAAAGCTGGTGGGCAAAACGCGCAACGTCACAGAACGACGTAGGCCTGGGTGGGTTGCACAAAACTCATGAGAAGCGCTAACTTGGTGTTAGCGCTAACTTTATGTTAAATGACATAAAAAGACAATAGATTTTACGTCATCTAACATAAAGTTAGCGCTAACACCAAGTTAGCGCTATCGTGAGTTTTGTGCAACCGGGCCCTAGGCTTACGTCATGGAAACGATGAATAGGCCTTATCGCAGCCGCCACGTTGGAGGCCAGCCAGGCGGAAAGGGCCCAGTCATCAGTGCCCCCGCAGTACAGTTACAGTACATTGTGCAGTGCATGGCGTGCATTTGATGTTACATTGACCAATAAATTGTCAGACTGCGGATGATCCCAAATAGCACGGGAAATTGTTGGGGCGAAGTTGGCAGAGGGAAGTGGTGTCGTCGGTATTTAATTGAGGGAGCATTTTTAATCCATGGGTCGAGACAATAGAAGGAGGAATTATGGGACAGGGCCCCAGTTGCCATCTTGGACGGTCGTGCTAATTACCGTCCACCACCCTTTTTGTACTGTTATTGTACAGTCTTCCACCTCAATATTTATTTAAAACATCTTTTTCTTTATCTCTCTCTCAAACAATAATGTAAACCGCATCAGAATCGCTGAGAATATCACAGAACTTTCTGTTTTTTTTCATCGTCCAGCACCACGATTCGTCAGTCAGCGCCACCATCGGGTGGTGAGTTCGAGAACTACATTGCCATCAAACCTGGTTCCATGGGCGTCCGAGGGTGGCGCTGATTGAAGAATCGTGGGTGGTGGACGATGATAAAAAACAGAATATTCTCAGCGATTCTCATGCGGTTTACATTATTTTTTGAGAGAAAGATAAAGAAAAGATGTTTTAAATAAATATTGAGGTGGAAGACTGTACAATAACAGTACAAAAAGGGTGGTGGACGGTAATTAGCATGACCCATCTTGGATGATGTTTGCCTTTGTTGGAAGATGTTTTTGGACCGACAGCGTATTGAATTGATCATTGAATTGATTTATTGCGATCGCTAAGATAAGACGATCGGCCGTCAATAATTTGTCGATTTGAATCACTTTATGCCGCCTTCCATGTAGCTAGTAGTTTAGGCGCATCCGGCGTTTGGAAGTTACTTTATTGGCCAATGTTTACATCAAATGCACGCCATGCACTGCACAATGTACTGTAGGCCTACTACACTGTAACTCATGAACTGCACTGCGGGGGCGCTGATGACGGACTCTGCCTCTGCTCTTTCCGCCTGGCTGGCTTCCATCCACAAGCTGGACGCTTAAAATTTTCACTGTGCTATCATTTTGGCAAAAGAAATAAATGTGACATATTCCCAGTGACCTGAAAAGTATCGGACCCCCACGTCCGCTGCACGGGAAAGATGAGGACGAAGAAAATTCAGCATGTTCAAGCCGGCCATTTCGCGAATTAGACTATTCTCAGATTCTGTCGAACATGTCGAACGCGGAATGCGGATGACGTCATTGAACCATACACTGGTCCCCTGTCCCCGTATAGCGGGTCTGGTTCCACTGACCTACTCCAGATGGCGCTTGTTGTGGTGAGAGTCGCAGGTCAGGTAAACTAACTATTCCCGGGTAACTATTGAAAACTGGGCGGAATAATCGGCTGCCCACGCCAACCGCGTATGCCACACACGTGGCCGCGCACAAACTTGACGCTAGGTGGCGATATGTGCAATGACGTCAATCATATCGCCACTAGTGACGGTGGTAGGTTTCCATCTTGAAAAGTAGTGCGCGCGCGGAAGGAACAGAAGAAATTCTTCTGTTTGTGAAGCGGTCACCCCATCACTCGTTTTCTACCCTTACAATATAGATCGTTGAAGACAGGTGTATAAAGGTATAGAGTGATACAAGCAACGGTTGAGTAGATGTAAAGTAGTAATAAAGTTATTCTGTTTCATTTTCGACAAGGTAAATACTGTTTTCTGCAAATAATACCATTTTGAAAAGGAAGTTCTCATCACGTGATAGACTAGCCCGCCGACGATGACGTCAGGATTTCAAGATGGCGATTTAGTATCGATGGCAGTGTTAAAATNCTGATTGGTCGAGCGCCGAGACGGCTCACGGCATTTGCTCGAAACTGCGCAAAGTAGTGCGCAAAATTCCTAACATCAAATTAATGTTTTCCTCCATATTATCCCAGTTTGTGGCTATAGAATGAAATAATAACGATTATCAAAGTCATTGGATGCGTTTGACGCTAATATTTTAATCTGAAAAGTGGTTTTGCAAGAACCTTGCAGAAGTGAAGAGGGCGTTTGTTTCCAGAGGCATTATTAGCGACCGCCATATTGTGGAGCGAAATGCATTCTGGGAACCAGTTTGCACTAACCCCTGGAATCAGCTTCGGTTGCTAATCCAGGAATCTTGGACTAAGTATAGGTGGCAGCACGAGTCAAAATAATCAATTTGAAATACTAACCAGTGCTTTTTAAAATTCTTTTTACAAAAAATCATCACACCTGGATATAGATAACCTTCTGGTTTGATCCAAAATATTTTGAAAATTTCTTTGGGTATATTCTTGGATATATTTGACGGTTTCCCGTCAACCAATCACGTGCGTTAAATCCAAAGCTGATGCCAGGGGTTAGTGAGCGAGTGGTCCGAGGCACCGAGGTTGTCTGAGCGAACTATACCCCTGGGGACGAGGTTGCTTTCCAGTGGTGTTGTAGGAACGTAGACTGGTCCCCTGTCGTATCGCTCCGTTCCTCCACTACTACGACAGGCCGCGTCCGCCATGTTTGCCTGTTTTCTGACACACGTATGCAAATGAGCAATAAAGACTTTCAACGTTGCGGGGAGTCTCTAAAAATAGATATGACTCATGGCGCGACCGTTGATGACGTTTGGCTGACCAATCACATGCCGAGTTGGCGTTCAAAATGCCTGTCGTAGTAGTGAAGCGAGAACTACGACAGGGGACCAGTCTAGTAGGAACGTAAACCCACTGGGGACGAGTTTGCTCTCCTGTGTGAATTTAGTCCGAACGTCTGACTCGTATTGCTATTTTTAGAATCTGCTGGACGCATGCGGCCGTCAGTTCTGCAAATGAGCAACAGGAGGCAGTGTTCGGACTAGTGTGAATTCGGCGTCAGAGGAGCGAATAACGTTGCACGTGACCTAAACATGGCGTCCGTAAATACATGAAATACATGAAATATTATTTCTGGGTGTCTGGATTTCTTCTCTTTTCTGCCGTAATTGTATTTAAATGGCACGGAAAAAACGTTTGTTACGCTTACACAGGAGAACCAGCAAGCAGTGTACGCAGCCGCAGGCCTACAACTTCACTAGGCCTACACTCCGCTCCACTATTGAAGCTACAGTTTCACACTTTTGTCACTTCACTTTTGTCATTCATGTTTGTTTGTGTGTGTGCATGGTGTGTGTGTGTGTACCGCAGCGGTGCATGACCGTCGGCTACATAAACAGTGCAGTGGTGTAGCTAGGCTTACATGGTGACTTTGGTGTCGGCCAACCTAGCCTAGCAAAGCGAGTAGTACTGGTAGCAGGGCCTGCCTTCTTGTGCCGGCCTGACGCCCTCATTCAGACAGCCTGTGTTGACTTCCGCAAGAAAAAAGGGATCACCACATAAGCCTATATTAGGCATACAAGCATACCGGTAGACCTTATACGGCCGGGCTTAGTACTAGTAGGCCTAGGCTTAAAGGGCCTCTAGAGGCAGCTCGCCATTAGGCTACTATCAGTACCGGTTCTTCAGCTAGGCGGCGCCACTTTAACGTTAATCACCAGTACGAGGAATTGAACCTGGGTTTTCCCCGGGGTTTTCCCCAGCCATGCTGGGCTGCCTCTAGAGGCCCTTTAATCTGTGTTTAATCATAATAATGGGCGGGCGGCTGAACTTCGGCACTTGGGTTGATGGGAACATTTTCAGGAATAATTTATTTTTGTTTTTACAGGATGGCCACTGCTGACTCTACATGGATGGATTTTAAAATCGTACATAATTTGTTATGTTTGTGAATTTTAAAATTGCCATTTGCAGAAAGTGAACACTCCTTAAGAATAAGATGGCCACAGCACCAATAATGGACAATCCACTTTCACCTCAACTTTCTCCACAACCGCAGATGCAGAAAATTGTGCAAGATGTAATTGGTAAGGAAAAAATGAAATGAAACTGCCTGAAATATCTGGCCGAAAGTCTCTAGATAGCTTTATAATTAGAGTCCCGTTTTCAATTTTATTGTAACAACCAACATGACCAAGCCAAATACTCGTTTCACAACATTGGCAGAGTTCAATACTGACCTTAGATGACCCACTTTTACACTTAATACCGGTAGGCATTGTCTTTGCTTGAGGCCATGGGCCTAATCTCTGGGTCAGTAGTGGGTCTAATTTGTGTACATAGAACGACATACTTAGACATGTTAGAGTCCTTCATGGTTTATATTATGGTTTGATAAAGTATGATACCGTAAAACGAGGCCATTGGGTAGTCCCTCCAACACCAGTTGTTTCCTTCACCTTAACACAGTTTTACCATATCGTTGAGACAAACCATGCCAGGCTCTGACTTAGGAGGCCTCATTGTATAGTATAGTATGCCTGGGTGACTTGGTGTTTAATGCCTTGGACATGAGTCCCTTTATTATGAGTATCTGTAGGCCTAATAAGTGAAAGGCACAAGACTCTGTCTGAGAAGTACCAAGTTTGTAGTTAAAATCGAAGTGGGGGTAGGTGTTATCAGAGTAAAGCGAACGAAGATAATTCTTTAAGTGCCTGGGAGTGAGGTGATGAAAAATGGGATCCACTGGATTTAGGTCAAAGTAGCATAAGACACGAGAGGTTTGATTTCGGAAGATGGTGGTGCTAGTGTGTTGCTACATCATGTATGGTACATGTAAGAACATGAAATAGTACCGGTAACGGGTTTCTAAGGTGAACGACATATAGTGGCATTACCCGAAAATCATCAAAGTGCTATAACTCAGGAATGACTTGACCCAGAGTGCTTGAATGTGTTATGTGGCTCCCTCTAAATGAGCTTTAGGCCCTATGTGCACGTGAAGTCTCGGCCCTATTGGACATCCAATATGGCCGCCAGGTGGAATAACCCAAAAAACATCAAAGTCCTGTAAACTCGGCAATGACCCAGATTGCCCATAACTGATATGTACACTCATGGNTATTGTTGCTGAAAGTATCTTGTAGTCTACATTCAGTAAGGTAATTGGTCTCCAGTTCTTTATATATCTTCTGTCCTTACCAGGTTTGGGGATGCAAGTAATCAATCCTTCTTTTTGTACAAATGAAAGTTCGCCACATTGAAAGGCTTCCTCAAAGGCTTTTAGCATGTAAACATTTATGTCTTTCCAGAAGAACTTGTAAAATTCGGAGGTGAAACCATCAAGCCCAGGGCTTTTGTTATTTGACATGTTTTTGAGGGCAGTAAGCACCTCATTTTTATTAAGGGGTTTATCAGAAAGGTCCCTACTAGTCTGTGAGAGTTTTATGTCTCACCCGGAAAAAAAACTGATTGGAGGTTTTGGGGCACTTTTATCAAAATTATGTTGCCCATGATTGCAACACCTTTGACAGAGGCCCTTGAACCCAATGGTCATGCCGGTAGAAAAAAATCAATGGCCATTGAATAGTTTGTGGGATTGATGGGGTGCCAACAGGCTGTGAATTGGTCAACTACCAGGATTCCACTGAATTGACGCAGCCTGTTATGGAAATTGACCCTGCATGACAAACGCGACCTTCAGCCACAACTGGGTTTCTTTATTCATTCGTGAACGACAAATGACAACACTCAGCTTTCATTCACCACCACAACTCACAATACTGCAGAGGCCTGTGTCAAAGGTGTTGCACGCGTGGCCAAAAATATTTGGATAAAAGTGCCCCAAAATCACATTTCTACACGGAATATTTGAAATTTCAGGATATTTTATGAAAGGCCTCGATGAGTAGAACACACACATATAAAAATTTTGAATGAAATCACGCAAATAAAAAAGTAGCAAAAAACATACCTTTACAAAATTCCTTCTGTCCAATGCTGTTTTCAGCGGATTTTTTCGGCGCTGATACCTTTAGATAGCCAGGAAAAGTTACCACTACATATGTCGGATTCAATTTTCTCCACCCCATTGGTTTGGAGATATTCAAGATAAACTGCTGTCCATTTACTTTGGCCATGAGTGTACCTCCCTGTGTCATTACACTATTATGTAAACACAGGTGAGCACATGGTCCATGGACCATTTCATCTTATTGTTGAACTACTTGCATGACTTGTGCTTGTTTTACAGATTGCATTATTGAAATGAAGAATGATTTTATTGAAAATCAAATCCCGATCAACGATGACAGCCAAGTCCTGCAACGATTCTGCGCCAAGTTGGAACATCTGCTCCAAGCTGAACAGAGAGGTTTGTCCTCAAGTAGAAAATTAATGAAGTTTCTCTTAAAGGGAGACTCCACTCATTGTAAAGTTTTGAATTTTTATCAATCCATGTAGACTATTGCCATGAGTTGTGATGTCACCAGTGTCAATAGGCCGACGACCTTTGTCATGTTTGTAGTGAATGAGCTAATACTGTGACTGCCTAGGCCTATTGTACCTTTTAGCACATATGACATCACATGTGCTGTGCAATGGTCCCCTTGGGGTGCAATTAAAATACTTAAAATGATGTCGATGGGTTTGCTGATTTAAAAAAAAGACATGTTGCAGATATCAATGAATTTGAATGTATTAACGATATTTCAAAAAAATCAGAATTTTACACAATGAATGGAGTCTCCCTTTAACATTGCTATCTTTTCAATGGCGAAGCACAGTTCTTTGGACATTGTCAGCAAAATACTGTAAAGCAGGAAAATTTCGCGTGCAGGAAATTTTTGCGAATTTCGCGAGAGTGTATGAGTCGCGAAAACTTCCTGTCGCGAATATAAATACACCCAAGTGATAAATATTGTCCGTGAAAAAAAAACGAAAAAAATGGCAGAGACTCGTGAAAATATCCTGCCGCGAATATGTCTATAATTCTTGATTCGCGAAAATTTCCAGCCGTGAAATTATCTTGCTTTACAGTACTTAATAGTGGAAACCCTTCTAATTGCAGACAACTTGTCAGAAAGACATTGCTCTTTAAAAAACCCAAATTTCACTCTCGAAATTGATCGTTTCAATTTATTCCAACCTGCTCCAGGGTCGGATCCAGGGTTGACAGAAAGGGGGGTGTAGCTCGGCGGTGGTGGTGAGCACTGAAAGTGCGAAGCCCAAACATGCTTTTAGTTGCATTTTCCTGGCATCTGAGAGCAAAATACTTGGAATTTTTTATGTGACTAAATTTTTCTTGTTGAAAAAAATCATTGCTCTGCCAAAAATAGGAGGGGGCATACGCCCCCCCATGTCCCCCCTGGATCCGGCCCTGTGCTCTGTAATGAGGACATCTGTCACCTAAGAGTCCAAAAAGTGTCCTTAGTAGAGAGGTCTCTCTGATGACAGATAGACTGGTGATAAATTCGCCCAATGTTGTCTACAGAGCTCATAATGTCGTATTTTTTCAGGCAAAACAACATTTCTTGGAGGCAAAAAAGACTACTGGAACTATGTTTGTGACTGCCTTCAGGGGGCCAAGGGACTGAATGAAGGCATCAAATATGTCAAGTCCATTAATGAGGTTAGGATATTTGACAGGCTGCTCTACTATGACCCCATGCACTTCTTTGTATTGAGGCATTTCATCTTAAGTTAGCTTAGCATGTCAAGCTCTACACTCGGCCCCAGTGTGTATCCGACATCCCGGTCTTCCACACACTGGCACTTTTGTGGCTCAAAAGCTGTTAACACCACTAGATGGCACTCCACTGGGCTCCAGCCAATCACCACGCTTTCTCACTCATAATTGCCGCGGAAATTCCACGAAACTAAGCGAAATGAGAAGTGCCCGTGCCCGTGCTGCCACCACGCAGTCTTCACGACTGTTAATCTCTAAAAGAGCCAGACGCGGAGTGTGACTTACCGAAGTGCTGAGCCCCTAGCGTCTGGCCAAGCGAGACTAGTCAAGCTCTGGTTTCCCTATTTTTTGAGAGTAAATCAAGCTGTCTCTTTTCCTAGCTCAAGACGTCTCTTGGTCGTGGGCGTGCCTTGATACGATTTGCCCTCATGCATCAGAGATTGGCGGACACGCTGCAGACTTGTATCATGGACAGCCGGGTGACGAGGTAGGCATATAATGTGTTTTGAACTTCCTTTTAGTATAAAGACGTGAGCACGTGCAAAAAATTCTATGGAAAAAGAAGAATTATTCTGGTAAATGGTTTTGTTATTTTGCAGTGATTGGTATACCTCTAAATCAATATGGCGGAAACCGAAGACATCCTCGGCGATCATCAATGCCCTCTATGACCTAAACGACGTGCAGTTCGATCTCGCTCCTAGCGGTTACGATCTTGATGCCTCATGGCCATCTTTTGCCAGGTACGGTAATTTGAAGGATCGCACATGGCATAGATGAGAGCGTGAGTGCCATTTCAAAAAATCCCTGGAAATTAGTCAAGACCCCAGAAGTCATGTCCCAAATCTGCCATTCGACGACCTTCTGACGGCCAGCTGCCATCTTGGCGCCATCGCTGTCATCAAATCCTAGCGGTAGGTCATGGAACCAATCTAGGATTGTTGGTGGTTGGATGTAAAACCGTGACTGGGAACAGCACAGGTGCCGGAACGAAGCCAAATCGAAAAAGCCAGATTTTTTTGGTAGCACCCGCTCCCGGAAATCCGGGAATTCCCTTAAAACTCTCATCTATGCACATGGTCAAATTCTGACATTTAAATAACGTACCAGTATATGAAACACTGAAGACTAATATTTGAGTCCTCTTTCTTGTAGGAAAACATTTGGAAGTCACTTCAACTGGAATACACCAAGCAGAAGTTCCAGTGTTTCCAGTCTAACTGGGCTTGGTCAGGTAAGAATACACAGTTCTACTATCATTGCTTAATGTTGGTGAATTGAAAACGGATGTAGCCTGATCTCATTTGTTCGGCTTCAGGAATTATGGACTACTCTGTATGTAAGATACTTATTTAGTAGTGGAGGCCATTAGCATTCGTCATTTGAAGGATTGAGCGAGCACTGAATCCGCTGCTTGAGGTCTCTGGAAAGGTTTCTTAAAGCGGACTGTTCGCGTCTGTCCAAAGTGAACCAAAAATAATAAAACAACCCGTTTTATTCGTAACAGCAACTGGTAAATGCATTGCGGCGGCCGCTCCGGAAACTGTTCTGTGGAATCTTTGACTCGGCGCGAATAGTTCACTTAAGAGACTGGGGTGATAATGTGAGACTGTGCTGCAGTAGTACTGTGCTACATTGTATATGATTCCAGCATTAAGTAGGATTTCAACTTGCTGAAAGTGTCACTGGTCATAAAAGTGTTAAACCAAACTATTCTGTTTCTGCTGTAGTCCAGACATATATGTAGCCATGTGTGTAGACATCGGGTAAGCTAAATCATGACGATCATCATTTTGTGGTGGGTGGACTTTTCTAAGCCATACTGTAGGGGTTTCATTAAGTTCTCGATGACATTAACATCCACATAAAGCTATGTGCACACAGAGCTTAGCGCTTGCACGATTTTAGCCGCAAGCCTCCTCGAGAGGACGCAGTTGCAAGGCCCAAGAAATCTCTGTGTGCACCTGAGGCCGCAAGCTGACAATGCTTGCGTCCCAAGGCGCAGGCGGAATCGCAAGAATCAAAATTTTTTGATACAGTAGAACTTGCATATAACGGCCTCGCATAAACCGGACACTTGCCTATAACGTAGCGATTCTTGAAGTCCCGGTCCCTTTTAGCAATGCATAGGCCATATGCATAACAGACTTCACTTCGCATATAACGGGCAGAAATTGCTGGTCCCAATCAGTACGTTGTATGCGAGTTCTACTGTATTTTCCGCAGCCGTATACGTCGAGCCACAGGACGCAAGGCTGTGGAAGATCCTTGCGCCCTCGTGTTCACACAGTGGCGCAAGGATTTAGAGGACTGCGTGGTCGCAAGGTTTCGCTGCGGCTAAGATCGCGCAAGCACTAAGCTCTGTGTGCACAAAGCTTTTAAAAGTCTTTTCACAAAAATTCTTGCTGGGGTAACGGTACACTAATGATTTTGACAAAATGTTGGCCAGGATTTGTATTGATACATTTTTTTTGTTAGAATGTCGAAGTTTTCCTTTAGTTCTGTTTTTCTGGTATAACTACATGTATGTAGTATGTTTTCAACTACCTTCATAGAATAATGGATTGGTCCTAGATTTTGTGTTAATGAAGTATGCGTAGTCATGGCCAATGGTAGATGTATGCAAATGTGGTGGTATCCATTGAACATCCATTGAACCCTTCTGTCTCTTAACAGGATTTTCCTCCACTGAGATTGGATACATCTAACATGTCAGAGACAAGCAGCCTCCGTGAAGAGCCATATGAAACCTTCCAGGAGGAAACCGAGGGAGAACTGTATGCACAGATAGAGAAATTGGAAGCGGAAGTTGCCCAACTGCATCAGAAAGTAGGAAATGTCATACATGTACTCACTATGGTCCGAGGCCCAGTTTTAAGTTTTAACATTAACACTGGCATACCTAATCGATGCTCTTCCCTGTGTGAGTTGGCTCTCAATGGGTAACTGACTTAGCGTAGAAAATGTGAACAGTGACACTCATTTTCATGCCATTGGTCTCAGCATAAAGCAAAGCGCACATTTCGACAAAACTCAATGCGTTAGGGGTGTTTAAAGTCGACTGACCCAACGCTGTCGACTCGTCATTCAGCCGGGTCAGTCGATTTTAAAAAACGCTCCTAGCGCATTGAGTTTTGTCGCAAATGTGCGCCTGGCTTTAGGGTAGAGATACACCTAACGCGATTTTCCACCGCACTGCACACAAACAGCATTTGGCGCATGTGTTGCCCTGTCGCATGCGAATCGCGTTAGGTGTGTCCCTACCCTTAGTCCTGTGGAAACAACGGATGGTGAATGGGGACCCTAGCTCACTGCCTCAACAGGTGTCACTAGTGGTTAAAACTATCGAAGTGAAACTGACATCCCGGTCCTGATCAATTTCCCACACAAAAGGCGTCCATTGTGTCCGGGTTTCGGTGTGCTGCCCTCTATCGAGCTAGGATCCCCATTGCCCATTGAGAGCTAACTCCCTTGAGAAAACTCTTAAAATTGCAATTTTCAGGATGCCATATGGAAAGACAAGGAAAAGCAATGGGAAAAAGAACTTCATCACCTGAAAAATCTGAATGCAGAACAAGAAATTACTGTAAAATCACTGCTGGATGAGGTTTCACGCAAGACAAATCTTCTACAAGAGAAGGATACCACAATCTCCAACCTGAATGACAAAGTTGGTGAATTTGAGAGCAGAAACTCGACCCTGATGACGAAGATTGAATGCTTGATTGAGGAGAAAAATGATGGCGCCAGCAGTAAGATGGACTCGGCGAATAAGGCAGAGGAGTTTCTGGATAAATTGAACGAGGCAGAACGGAAGAATAACTCTCTGCTGTTGGAGAATGCTGAGTTAGAGACCAAGGTCAAGGCCCTTGAGGAACAGGTCAAGGTCACTGAGGAGGAATTGGCAAAATGTCAGAGTGAGTTTGAAAGCAGACGTCAGAAGCTTGAGGCGGAGTTGACAACAGAGCGTGAAGTTGCTGAGAAAATGAGACTCGATAATGCTGATTTTCAGAGTCGTCTGGCACGGAAAGATGCGTTGATTGAAAAACAGAACGAAACGGTTTCAGATTTGAAGTATGAGATCCAGGTTGTTACGAAACGTTTGGAGAATCTTGAGGCCTTGAAGGAAGAGAAAGAGACTGAGCTGGGACGTGCGTTGCAGGCGTCACAGACCCTGAACAGTGAGATTAAGATTGAAATAGAGGAGTTAAAGTCGGAGTTACAGAGGAGGGAAAACTCGGTGGAACGGGAGATCAAAATGTATTCGGAGAAACTTCGGGTTTTGGAGGAGGAAAAGGAACATTTGCAGGCACAGATAGAAAGTGGTGACAAAGAGCGTGTTGAGAAACAAAACTTAGTCATGAAAGTTTCCGATTTAGAGACTGATAAAATGAGTATGGGTGATCAAGTGAAGTCGCTTGAGGACGAAAGAAATCATCTCCTGGAAGCTTTGCAAAAGGCTGAGGCTGCTTTTGTCGAAAAGGAGACGAGTTTACAGGAGACGGTGAACAGATTGAAGGGACAGGTGTCGGAGGCTGAGGAGAAGTTGCAGACGTCGGAGGGTTTGGTGAGGGATAAAGAAGAAGAGCAAAAAGGTCTAAGGACTTTTATCCAAGAGTTAGATATGAAGCTTTCTCAAGTTGAGTTTAACCTCAACGATTCAGAATCCGAGCTTGATAAACGTGATCTGAAAGACGCAGCCTCGCACTTGCAGGCAAAAGTCGAGAACTTGGAGACGAAGTTGAACGCATCAGAATTGGTGGTGAGGGAACAGAAGGGTGACTTGGACCGCCTGCAGGGTTCATTGACTGTGGTTGAGAAGAGGGAGGAAGGGTTGATGGAAGAGTTAGAGGGGCTGAAGAGCCTGGTGATGCTGCTGGATCGGGATGATTTGGAAATGACTGAGGTCAAGGTAAGTCTTGGCTCTGTCCAACTTGGAGAAAGCCCGTGAGGCGTTTTTGCACCATGCTCTTTAATTCTAGCCGTAGAAATTTTCCAAGAAATGAAATCATGGTCAGGCACGGATCGGGGGGGGGCCCCCTGCTCTCCACCACCAATTTTTGTCTTCAATAATTTGTGACAATAAGCAAAAAACCTGTAAAAATAAAGCTTTTGTTTTGATACTGAGATGCCAGGAAATCGCGTCTACAGTGTCCTTCTAAATTGTCTGGGGAAGGCTCCCAGCCCCTGCCCACCTTTGGCGCCTGCCTGCAACGACCGCCTTCGCCGTCCCTGAACCACCTCCGCCAAAAATCCTGGATCTGCGCCTGATGGCCCTTGCAGAAATGTCACACGTCATGTCGTAAAAAAATTCACACGTGCTAAAAATTTTAGTATGTGTGAAATTCCCAACGGGTCGTATTCATAAAGCAGTTCTATCATTAGAACCGTCTTAGGCTGGTTCCAAGTGTACTTAACCACTACCGGTACACTTGGAACCGGCCTAAGACGGTTCTAACGATAGAACCGCTTTATGAATACGACCCAACATGTCCAAAAAAGGTATATTTTAGTACGGACAAATAGAATGTGTGAAATTCAATTCACACATGTGAATAAATTCCAATTTGGACGTGTGAAAACATATTTTGACATGTGAATTTCATTTAGGACATTCTATTATGTATGTCCTAATCAATTCACACATGTGGAATTCCAATTCGGACGTGTGAAAACAACATATTTGGACATCTATTATGTATGTCCTAATCAATTCACACATGTGGAATTCCAATTCGGACGTGTGAAAACAACATATTTGGACATGTGAAATACCAATTCGGACGTGTGAAAAGCATATTTGGACATGTGAAATGCCAATTCGGACGTGTGAAATGTAATTTAGTACATGTGACATTTCTGTAAGGGGGTAGTGTGTTGTGTTGGTCATTTGCAAACATTCTGCTTTCATAATCCCTTTCATTTTCTCTTATTCAGGATGTGCCTTCTGTTCATAAGGAACTTGTTGCCAAAGTTGAATATATCCTGGAAGAAAAAATGCTGAACGATTCGAAAGTCCGACACGCCGAAGCTGAAAACATTGAACTCCAAACACAAGTCAAGGTACTTAAACAACAGACAGAGGATTACGCAAACGAGCTTCAGCATTTTCAATTGGAGAATGCTGAACTGAAAACTGTTGTATGCCAGTTACAGAACGCCGAGGCGGAAATTACACGGAAGCTGGAAATGCGTATCGAAATTATCGACGAACAAAACAATGAGATTAAGAAATTTGAAGCCAGGATGCAAGAGAGTGGGAAAACTGTCGAAGCGATGGAAGGGGAGATGGTACGACTGGAGGCTGCAACATCGGATGCGATGATGCAGGTTAAAGAGCTACAGAAAGATAACGAACGCAAGGAGGCAGACATCGAAAATCTCCGGGTAGATATTACTGAACAAATCGGCATGATTGATAAATTACGTACGATGATCCAGGATATGGACACGGAGATCTCCGGCCGCGATCAGCGGATATCGCAACTAGACCTCATGAATAAACGTCTGGCCAATGAGATGAAATTGTTGCAGGACTTGGTCGCGACTGCGAACGACAGTAGTACACGATTTGAGAAACAGATTCGTTCGTTCGAGGAACGTATAACGATAATGTCGACTAGTTTTGAAAGTCTTCAGCATGATAACGAGCGGCTTCTGGCTGATAAGGGGCGGCTGATGCAGGAGAATTCACGTCTGCAGACGCAGATTGAGACCGTGACAGAGGAGAGAAAACGGCTTGAGGATGAGCAGGATATGTTGGAAAAATCCCTGATTGCTGCGTTTGAGGAAAAGTTAGCGATTGTGGAGGCGAAGTATAACAGGGAGCAGGAAAAATGTGATACATTGCAGAAACAACTGGACAAAATTTCAGGTGATAGTTCGAACTCGCTTGCCGGTGATATGAACACATGTGATGTGAGTGTACGGAGTAAGAGTTCGCACGAAGAGTCTAGTCAAACGGATACTGATGCTGTACAGTCTGCTGCTGGTGTATGTAGTCAAAGTGGGAATCTTGGAACATCTGTTGAGAAGGATAATATTCAAACTTCTGGTGCTACGAGTGAAAAACAGATGGACGAGATTGTTTCCCACTATAAAAATGAACTTCAGCGTGCCTTAGACGAAAACAGAGAAGTTTCAAGTCGTTTCGACGAACTGAGAACCTCGTTCGAGAGTTTGAAGGAGGAATCTGCCAGGTCCAAACAATCTGTGTCTTCCTTGGAAAAGCAACGCGATGACGTCAAGTCAGAATTTGACAAATTGAATTCTGTCATTGAGAATATCTGCGAAGAAAATGAAAGACTTAAAACGATGGTATCTGAGAAAGACAATGAGGTGGTTGATCTGTCTCAGATGATTTCTGATCTGGAAGAAGAGAAAGTCAAACTCTCACAGTCATTGTTGGGTGTGCATAAAGAAAGAGATGAACTAGACAGTCGGCTTACAAACGAACGTAACGCACTCCAAACTGCTGAAGCAGGTCGCACGGAACTAGAGGAACAGCTTGGTAATATCCGGCTGTGTGCGAAGGCAGAGTCAGAAAAACTGCAGGAAAAGTGTGACGAATTGGTGATGAAATTGCTCGAGGTTACGAAAGAGAATGAAGAAGTCAGGCAAAAAATGAAAGATGAAGAGTCGAGCAAAGAGGAACTGCAGTCGACAGTCAAACAGTTGGAAGAAAAGTTGGCAAGTGTTGCTATCGAGACTGACAGGTCAACAAGTGTCGCTTCTGGTGAAGTTGTGGTAGGTGAGGAAGTGGAGAAAGTGACAGTAGAGAGTCCTGACACGCTTGACGGCGTGTGCAAAGACAGAGTTTCATCAGATGACGATAAATGGAGTGATTGTAAGACAGACCGTGATCAGCTTCAGAAGTCTGCCGCAGGTTCAGATGTTGTTGAGGACGAGGAAGAGGACAGACTTGAGGTTTATGTAAATGAGGCGGCAGAGGTCAAGGTAAATGAAGCAGCTTTGATTGAGTCGCTAGAAGATGAGATTCTCGATCTGAAACAGCAGAACTATGACTTGGAGATGTCTTTAAAGGTAAGACTTGTAAGGATGATGCCAGATGGTGGTAGCAAAAATTCCCGAAAAACACATGAAATAGGGGTACTTTGAATGACTTTTCTCCCGAAAAATTCTTAAAAGGGGGGTCAAAAGGTTATCTTCCCGAAAAAATAATAAATACATGTAGGGGTATGAAAGTCCTATTTTCAATGAAAAAGCTTGTAAAAAAGGGGTGAAGATCCCTTGGTTCCTTCAATTAGGGGTCTAATTGCATGAAAAATACCGAAAAAGGGGTGAAAATATTTTGGTTCCTTCCATTAGGGGGTCTAATTGGGTGAAAAAAGCCCGCAGAAAAGGGGCAGAAAATTTCCCTTGGTTCCTTCCATAAGGGGGTCCTTTTCAAACAAAGGAACAAGCATATGTGTACCCTAAAATTAAGGAGGGGGGGGGTCCTCTCTGGCTCTATTCCGACTGGTAGCCGATTGTCTGGTTCTCCAGTATTCAACATTTGACCTGGCGGTATGATCGAAAGAGCCCCACCTTGAACCATAGTTCCACGTAACAAAGCTATTTTTCGTTTCAGTACTATGTGAATCAGGGAATGGACGTGGCTAAGATGCTGGACAGAATGAGTGATCAGGAGACGTTAATACAGACTTTGGAACTGGAGCTGCAAGAGATCAGGGATGAGCGAGAGATTGAACGAGACAGACAGTGGAATGAGGTGAGGAAGTGTTCACCAGGATTCATAAAAAGCCTGCTTATAGACCGTTCTCAAATTGACGTCAACGAGAAAGATCTGCGCACATCCGCCGAAATTTCAACCATAACCTCACTCTGAAGCTGAATGACGTGACGCAGACAGCCCCGCGACAGTGACGTCGACGACGTTGCGTCAGACTCAACCATTGCTGAATAATGGATTGCGTCACATCACCCGGTTTCAGATCGAGGTTATGGTTGAAATTTCGGAGGAAGTGCGCAGATCTGGGAATTTGAGAATGGTCTATTAGGCTAAGAATCCATTCATGCGAATTTCAAGCGACAGACTCTCGAAAGCATTGTTTGTTTCCGCGACTTTGGTCACGGACAGAGGATGCGGCATCCCACCGCGTGAAAATCGCGTGAATGGATTGTTAGCCTTAGAATCATGTTGTAAAACAGAAGAACTTCGTAGATGCTGTGAAAGTTGATGCTGACTCCAAGTTTTCCACGCTAATTTTAAACATGATCTCACCATTGAAGTTGAATCATGCTGTCATTTCATAAAAATATTTCAGTTGGAGATATTGAAAGACAGCCTGCTCAATCGAGAAGAAGAGAGTAGGTTGTTAGGTGAAGAAGTAAAAAGGGTAAGTTTGTAGACATCTGTGGCGTTGGTCTTTGCATGAGTCGTAAGGAAAGCAATATTGGTGAATTGCCTGTTGAGTGCCACTCGCAGATGTCTTGTTTTTTACATGCACGACGTGTTTACCATCCTGTAAAGTATGATTCACCCTAACTTCAACATGGCAAAGTGCTAGGCCTGTGCAACAGACACCAGAAAGTGGAGACAATGATTTAACCACAAACTACAATATTTACCAGTTGACTGAACACAACCTTGGAGTGTTTGCCCTAGGCAGTTCAAATAACCCTAACATCATTAGGTAACTGCGACATGGATTATTTACCACTGACTTGTGCACATTTCCAAGCTTGGCACTTTGCCCATGTTGAAGTTAGGGTGAATCATACTATACAGTCTAAACTAGATTGTCAATGCAGTTTGTTCTGAATTATTAATGCATGGAATTTACAAAAAATACGAATGATGTCATGTGGCAGTTTCTATTTTAACATGCATGAAAAGTTCATTATCATCTGCTCTTTACTGGATCCTAAAATTACTTACCAACGTTCAGTCCACCGTCTCCATCTTTTTTTGCCTGCTTGACCAAGGGTTCCACCATGATTTTCTCTTTGCTTATTTACATGTATTGCCATTCCAAGATTTCTAATTCCTTTTTTCAGACCAGCCTCTTGCTTGATGGTGAGCGAGAAGCAGTTGTTAAACTGAAGGTAATATTGCTTAGTCTTATGAGATGATGTGGATGTAATAATCCTTCCTTGTCATTTGCATGATAGTTTTAAAATCGCCTGTGATGCTAGTGTGTTCTAAATTGACAATGCATGGTGTGTTCATCGACTTGGCATAGTCAGTATCATCATTTCAAATTCTCTGTAATAAAGCTCTGAAGTTGTCAAATGAGCTTGAATTCCTCAGAAAGTTTTCTAGAGATGTTGGGGTAAGATGATGAGCGCTTTGAGACTACATTACAGAGGGAAGGTGAAAATATAAACTCCCTACGCAGTTGTGTACTGCGCCCCCTTCGGTTTACTCGCTCTCCACAACTGCTTTACTTCGTGGAAGTCGCCGCGGTTGGTCAACAGATGGCGTCTGGGCCTGGCGCGAGTTTTACAGCCTATCAGCACGCTGCTTTCAGAACTGTTTGGCCCGTTGGCAACGGATGTTCTTGTGCTACCATGGCTACGAACCGCTCGGCCAATGAAAAAGTGTCTCAGGCCAGCTTGGTTACCGGTTGCTCGGTGCTCTCATTGGTCGACTCTCTCAGCGCCATCTGTTGACCGAACGCGGCGAATTTTACGAAGTTAAGCAGTTGTGAAGAGCAAGTAAACCGAAGGGGGCACGGTACACAACTGCGTAGGGAGTTTAGTGAAAATAGTGCTGGATGAATTGGAAGGTAAACAGGTAAATGATCAGTCACATAACATTAACATATGAATCAGCTGGGGAAGGATGAATACATGTATATTTTTTCAACCAGTGAGTATGAGTATAGATTGAGTGTATTGCCAATGAGTATAAATTCAGTGTATTGCCCTTTTAGAATGAAATGCAAGAGCTGAAGAAGAAACACGAAGACTTGTTTAGTAAGAAAGAACAGGAATTGCTGCAGGAGGTCGCCACGTCTGTAGAGCTAAAGAAAAAACTCATCAAACTTATCAAGTAAGTACAGTGAGTTGATGATCACGTACAGCTCTGGAAGAAATTATTAGACCACCTCGGTTATTTCCTCTCATTTTCCATTAAATAGGTCCCACAAAAAGTTTATTCACCCTTTTTTGCCACCCTGTATTCAAGTATACTTATTACCTTGTAAAAACAGGACTTCAGTCGTAATTATAAGCATAAAGTCCGTATGATGCTACAAATGCTGCACGAAGAATTTAGGTTCAATTAGAAGCGATGTAAAGTGGACAGCTGTCTACACAGTAAATGTATGCACTTCAGGTCCTTCCTTTTAGTCAGAATTTTTGACAAGGTCCTTCTAACAGCTCCATTGTTTCTTCATTATGGGAAGTCAATTTCTCTATTTGATATAGTCTTGGTGAAGTTCGAGCAAATTAACCAACACAATAAATCAGTTCATACAGAATGATTGCAGAGTTTGTGCGACCTTATGGAAAATGCGTGAGTCAAATAGAGGTGGTCTAATAATTTATTTCCAGAGCTGTATAAACACATGGTGTGATCTTTCAATCTCTTTCCAAACTTTGCAGCCATGGTTTACCTTACATCAGGGTCCAGGAATTAAAACGAATGAAAAATAATCTTGATTTCAGAGAGAAGGACACACTGTGGAAGAAGACCGACCATCTTGAATACAAGCAAAGAGTGAAGGCGGCAGAAACTTGGATGAATGACACGGATGTATTACACTGTCTTGGGTGTCGGGCTGAGTTCTCGTTTATGTTGAGAAAGGTAGATCGATCAGGGTTTTTCACTGAGCTACAATGATACCTTGATAGACTTCCTTCATTGGCTGTACAAGAATTCCTTGATTTTCATGGCAGTTGTGAAACTTGCTGACTTTCCATTGGGCTATGATAGTGAATGGACTTCTAGCCGAACTACTTTGCTCTGCAGTATTACTATCTGAGATATCTTCGCTCATTCTCACATTGTGTACAGTCAAAAATCTTGTTTTCTTTACTGCACAAGGTAAGGTGTTACCGGTAATCACTGAAAACATACTTTCCTTGGGCATGTTGGGCAGCAGGCAGCTTGTGAAAGCACATGTTAAATGGATTGAATTATTTTTCAGCATCACTGCCGTTTGTGTGGGCGGATCTACTGCCATAACTGTAGCAACAACTGGGTGCTGACGACACACACCAAGTAAGAAAACTAGTTTTTCAATCATGTATTTTGCAGGAAGTGTCATTGAGTAACTTGTGATGGCCTCCTCCGTACTTTCCAGGGCCAATAATAGGGAGGTTGAGATCAGCGACTTATCACGGATCCTTATACGTATACGGATCGAAATGTACATAAAATTTGTCCTCATTGTACAGAATTCTATCCGTATATGTATAACGATCCGTGATAAGTCGCTGATCTCAACCTCCCTAATGCTATAGCGTCGACCCTTACGGAAAAATGAGATACAAATACAAATAAAGTGTCATGTTCATGTTCTTTGATAACAGAAGTGGTTCAATTCAATGATTTGTCCATTTACAGAGGCAAGTCACGGGTATGCAATGCCTGTTTTATCGAGCGAGAATCCGGCAGTAAGGAGAACGATAAGAACGCTGGAAGTGACATAGACGATGATGCCAGTGTACAGGTTCCAAGTCTGCGCAGTGACTCGTGGAGAAGCAGTGTCTGCTCAACACCAGACCCACTCATCACTACTGCGAAATGTGAGCAAAAATGATCCATTTTAGTAGTGATCAGTGGCGGATCCAGGAGTTGCTGAACGGGGGGGGGGGGAGGGGGAGGGGCGTGGAATGGGCAAAGCCCATTCCTTGAGCACCGCAGGCGCGAAGCCCCGGTGGGAGGTCTCCCCTGGAAAAACATTTTGGTAAAAGTGCCGGAAACGCAATTTCCTGGCACCTGGGCAGGCCAAATTGAACTTTCTTTTTACTGAAAATCAGGGTTTATTTTCTGTCCAAAATTAATCTGGGAAAAGTCCTTTAGAGAAAAGGTTTCCCAATTCTGACTTTGAGTCCAAATACAGAAGCTGAGGGCTTCTGAAATCGGACGCCGGCGACGCCTAAGAAGTTATATGATTAGACCACTTAAATACCATACCACTATTTGTTTCAGTGCCCGGAAACATGCGAGCTGAGTCTGCAACCCCGAACTCCACGATTGACTCAGCGAGCAGTTCACCATGTTCACCGAAAACAAATGACCTCCATTCTGATCAAGATAACTTAGTGCCGTCCCCAGATGTCCACATGATCATTGCGTCGGATCCACAGAATAAAACTGATGACAGTAAACTAGAGCTGAATGTAACCGAGGAACCAAGCCCTGAGTAAGACCCTGTACCGGTACTCTGTGTTACTTCACAAAGAAAAGCTGTTTTGTGTTCTCCTGTACTGTTTCTGTTACAAAACCTCATGTACTGTATTGCACCACATACACTGGCTGACAGAAATATTAGGACACTTTCAAAATTCTAAGTCATTTTCCTCTTTTTCCCTCCTTTTGTCTCTAACCACTAATTATTTTTCTTATTGATGAGAACATTTTTACCTTGGCAAGTGGGTTATATAACCCCATGAGATTACCCATGCCAAAGGCTATTGACATGGGGTTGCTGATATATGAATAACAAAGACAATCATGATGTGCTTCGTCCATTCTTGTCACCTCCAATAGCTATAGCCTTTGAATTTGAGAGGTATGAATGGCACCCATCATAATTATCTTTGTTATTTATATATCAGCAACCCCTTCTCAATAACCTTTGGCATAGACAATCTCATGGGATTATATAACCCACTTGCCAAGGTAAAAATGTTCTCATCAATAAGAAAAATAATTAGTGGTTAGGGACAAAAGAAAGGAAAAAGAGGAAAATGACTTAAAATTTTGAAAGGGTTCTAATATTTCTGTCCACCAGTGTATAAACAATACTCACCAAAGGGTCAATGTATTCTTTCACTATCCTGTGCTAAACATACCCACGTTAAGGGAGACCTCTATTGACAATGTTGTTAAACTACCGCTTAACAACCTCGCCGATGAAGAGCAACTCTCGTTCCTAGGGTATCCACGTATGCACTGCATTGTAATCAAACATTCTCCATCACTGGGTCGAAAGGCAAAACTACGATATTGGAGAATGATGCAATCACCACCGGTGGCGGCAGCTGTTGACAAAAAGTGGCAGTACCGTGGCCCTTAAAAGTAATGTGGGACAAATCACAAACCAAATTGCTGGCCAATGTTAGAAACACTTATCGTACAAAAGCTTTGGCAGAGGTGTAAAATGTAGCTTTCAACCTATTCATAGGGATTTCAATGCCACCACAGATGACCTCACCTCGAATATCAAGGTCGAGGTTGACGGGGAGGAGGTAGATGGGGACAAGGATGACGTATTTCACTTGATCAGCGACGAGGAGATTGCGAGGTCACTTTCACATTCTCATTCGGATTATTTGGCTGAACATGAGGAAAGGTGAGAGATGTCAAGGAACATTGCATCTAGACAGTTCGGCAAATTTCATATAAAAAATCCCACGGGACTTTTATTTCGCCCACTTTGCACTGGACTATACCGTGAAGAGCTCGGCACAGTTTCCCCTCAGTCTCATCCTACAACCGCTTTATTCTTCCAGCCTCACCACAAGTGTGACGTTATCTGTTGATGCCATCTCAAAAAACGTGGAGAAGGAGCATGAGGAGACGACCATCAAGCCCGGTCACATGTTCGCTGTTCCTGTCCTCATTGATAGTTCTGGGATCACCTTGTGCTGGGAGTTCTCTACTAATCCTAAGGTAAACTGTGCCATCTTTGATGTCGAGACCGAACCTGAAGGACAGAATGTGTTATGACATGCTTGATATCAAGACCTCGTCTTCCATCTAATCCTAACTACAAATACTGCATGTATAGAACTTGTTGAGACATCTTTGTGATGCCAACTTTGACAACTTGATATCAAGACCCTGCTTCCAATCAGTCCTAACTACCAGTACCAGTACTATAGAATTTGTCCTAACTACCAGTACAAGTACTATAGAAGTTGTCCTAACTACAAGTACCAGTACTGTAGAAGTTGCCCTCAGTACTAGTACTATAGAATTTGTCCCAACGTCCAGTACCAGCACTATAGAAGTTGCCCTAACTACCAGTACCAGTACTATAGAATTTGTCCTAACTACCAGTGCCGTACTATAGAATTTGTCGTAACTACCAGTACCAGGGGCCTGTGAGCGTTCGTATGGTGTTACCACTGCCCGTATCTATTGTTCATCGAATTGCTGACAATAGATACAGGCAGTGCTAAGATCATACGTACGCTAAAAGGGCTTTGTGAGTCAGGCCCCAGTACTATAGAATTTGTCCTAACTACCAGTACCAATACTATAGAATTTGTTACGACGTCACTTGCTTTTCCTTGAACACACATTGTATAGTACAGATTCTGTCTAAGCGCCGTTGGTCTCTACCTTCAGAGTATCACATTCAGCATCAATTACAAAGAAAATGAGACAACGCCACCAGATCAGCAGCAGGTTTTGTTTACCCCCTGTAAATGTAATTCACATCGTCAGATGGTCCAGGGAGAACTGGTGGCACAGAAAGCGGGAATCTATACCCTCTTCTTCGATAATGCACATTCACGGTAAGCCGGAAAAAATCAGTTTTGAGAGAAATATAAGTCAAATATGTCATTTACCAAGATTCTTCACATAAGGGACACACTCCGTGTGAGCTACTGCAAAATCCTGTCCGCAGTCAGACGTGCTTCACTGCGGACAGCGAATATAGGCTATGCAGGTGTACTATGTGTATTTATAGATCGTGGTATGCAGGGCTGGCCTAATACATTAGTTTCGCAGTAGCTCACGCGGAGTGTGTCCCTTTTGAACAATCAACAACGGTACTGCACAGGGGAACTGACCAGCTCATCAGTATACAAGTAAAGATATCCAAAATAGAGCACAAAAAACGACACACAAAATGACAATATAAGTAAAGTTGTCTCCGATATTCGCAAATTTTCAACCCCAACCGGGGTCTTCCTCAGGCACTTCCTAGTAGAGATCCCAGAAGTGGTGTCTACTTCTGGGATCTCCACTAGAAAGTGCCTGAGGAAGACCCCGGTTGGGGTCGAAAGTTTGCGAATATCGGAGACGACTTTACTTATACTGTCAACAAGTAAAAGTGTCATGTGATACTCTTGTGTTGTGTTGTGTTGTGTTGAGGACACTTCGTGTTAATTTCACGGACTTTGTATCAGTCTACAATATTCGTTATTCTTTCAGATACACATCAAAACAACTGAAATACAAACTTCAAGTGAAGGCACCGATGTGATCCCCTCCTCTGAGTTGAGACATGACTTTATTCTTCCGCAGTTGATAAGAAAATGGCCGTGACGATCTTGGACACTGTTGATTGGTCAAATGTGATCATGTGACCCTTCCAAATGGTGCTTCAAATGTTTTGTCTTGTTTTTTCCTGAGTAATAGTCATTTCAGGAGGAAATCAGCTGCAGCTGTGTCAGCATTGTGAGGGAATCTGTGGCTGGGAACCTCAGATAGTCAATCTGAGGCTGGGAACCTCAGATAGTCTGCCATTTTGAGTTAAGCTAGGGACACACATATCATGAACAAGTATGACCTGGACTTATCAGATGATAAAACGTAAACAGTATTTTGTTGAAATTTGTTCATTCTGTAAATAGACTACGTGTATGGCAAGTGGTTTGTCCAATAATTCAAGAAACCTGGTTTCTTGCAAAGAAACTTGGTTTATTGACCAAAAAACCTCTTTTGCAAAAACTTTTTTTTCTTCAAAGAACCTGGTTTGTTTGGTCAATAAACCAGGTTTCTTTGCAAGAAACTAGGTTTCTTGAATTATTGGACAAAACGGTTTGCCATATACGTGTATGTGTAAAAAGGGTTGTATAGAGTTAAACGTTTAATAGTGTGTAGGTTTTTGTACATTAGCTGTGAGGCCTTCCCCTACCAGGTGGCCATGCACTGAATTCAGTGCGAGTTGCATGTGGAACTTAGCTGAGGCATTAGGCCTACCCTGTTCCAAATCCAGGCAAAGAATTAATCAGGCCTAGTCAACTCTTCCTGGACATAAACAAATTCTGTTGCCCACACAGTTTTGGGCATCAAATGTACTTTAGTCAGGATATCGTCTTTCATGAATTTGTAATTTGTACTTTGAAAAGGATCATGAAGATGAATTGCCGAAATGGCTACTCTGTTCAACTGAAAAAGCCATGGGATTGTCGTTACATTTTTGTTAATTGAGGTATTGGAGTCGTAATTTATTTGGTAATTAAGTTACTAAGTACATCATTTTCATTCTTTGAGACTCATTTTCTTGTTCGTTTCTTTTCTGAGTTGGTTTTTAGCCAGCTTGGCAACAAGGCCCAGCAGGGCTTATGCTGTGGTTGCGGTCATTGAGTGGTGGCCTGTCGTGCGTCAGTCCGTCCGTCCGTCCGTAAGTCCGTAAACTTTTGGTTTGTTAGCGCTCTAGCGCCCTTAATTTTGATGAATCTTTTTGGTCTTTGGTGGGTGGGTATATAGGCCTAAGATCTAGGTCGAGTTCGATTTTAAGCTTGGTAGGGTTCCTATTTTGGCCTACAGGGGGCGTTTTGTGAAAAATTTCAAAGGGCTATATTTTGATAATGGTTTGAGTTATCATGTTGAAACTTTGTACACGTGTACCTCTAGGTTATAGCAACTTACAGACAGCATTTCGGTGAAACCTGATTCTTGACATTGCCACCAGGGGGCCAAAACCAAAATCACCCAAAGTGCTATTTCTCCCTAACTACGAGACGGCTCGTCATCAAATTTGTATCATGGGTATATCTAATGAGGATACATAACATAATAGCCCAGTTTTTAATTTGACCTAAAAAAAATGACGATTTAAGTGCTTTAGATGCATTTTCCTGGGATCTGAGTGCAAAAATATGGACATATAAAATGGACATTTGGGCCAAGGTATTTTTGGCAAAAATGTGGGGGGGGGGGCCCGGGACCCTCGCCTCCCCCCCCCCCCCCC
>NMRB01000821.1:190066-201525 GCA_002633025.1 Notospermus geniculatus | reverse complement strand
AAGCTACGTACACATGCATCCGTTTTTCCGACAACGACAATGCGGCAACGACAATACGGAAACGGCAAAAAAATCGATCGTAGGAAAATGAATTGATCCGTACACATGACTGCGGGACGGTTATACGACTATCCGGTAATGCGATACGATTATCCGTTTATTTTTGGAATCGGTTCAGGAGCGATTTTTTGCCGTTGTCGGACGAAAGTCATGCGTTTATATTACATCAGTACACGTGGCAAGTACACATATGGTAACGTCGTCGTCGTCCATCATGTCGCATTTGCTGGTAAGATTCGTCCCCTTGTATACTTATAGCCGTAGTCATGTGTACACCCAAAACGCATTGCCGTTGACGTTGTCGTCGCCGCATTGTCGTTGCCGCGTTTTCGTTGTCGGAAAAACGGATGCATGTGTACGTAGCTTTATGGTACCAACCATCTCCTGAAATACATTACATCATGGAAATGAAGTAGAATTTCGTATTTCGTACTTCGTATTTCGTCAGGTTTGCCAAAACTCGACGAAGGACAAGGTTTAAATGTTGATCCAAGTAGGCATCGCTGACAATCTCGGCCTGATCACGCCAATGAACTCTGACAGAACCACACGGAGGTAAAAAAATCAGAATGTTGTCATTGCTTTTAATACAAAGTCAGCTTTTGCCTTGAGGGTAAATATCGCGCATGCGTCTATCACTCAGTGATTTGGAATATTTCAATATCGTGCATGTGTATTGAATTACATATACACATGTATGAAAGAGCACCTTGGTGACGACATAATGGCATATTGGAACAGAATTAACAGACCATGTAAGGCGCATCATTGTCATTCAACAGTGCAGACAAGTGGTTTGTAAAGGGACGGTGTTCATGTAGGCAACGCTTAGTCGAGCACACAACAAAAAGACATGTACCGGTAAGCCTACATGTACTCGTATGTTTATTTTATCGTTGGCCCTGCAACAACTGGACAAGGATATCAAATCGAAGTGGATTTCTATTAAAAAGGTAAGCTACTGGGCAGAAAGGTGAAGTCGACATTTTGCGTCAGAGTGGATCTTTGGTTTTATAAGGCCAAAACTGCACAAGGTTCGATTGTAAAGTGTTGGTAGTAGGCCTACTGAAGATTACTCTTGTGTTAGATGACCTTTATAGATATATACCTTTACTGCCACTTGATAGGCCTACCACCGTTTCAGTGACTACGGTCGGACGCACTGATATTGTCCCTCCGTCGCAGGTGTGAAAGGAAATAATGTCCTAGGAAAAACTATCCTGGGAACAAATGATCCTATTGTTACAATCTAATCTCTGGCGATTGGTTTCTATACCCACGCACCTTAATCCGTCATTCAACAATAGAAGTGGACACATTTTACTGGGGGATATTTTTTACTGCTACACCTGAACCTCCTAAATTATACACAAAAGAGGTTAGAAAGATAAAAAATAGGCAACAGCTGGCCAATAGGCCCTTCTGACGGCAGTGACGTAGGCCAATGTTTAAAAAAACGCTGTTTTGGTCATATGAATTCATCATAAATTCTTAGATATTTCGTGATCGGTTTTGTTGGCCTGCATGTTGCAACTAGCCGCATAATTTTGTATTAGCGGAACTATTCTTAAAATATTCGATAATTCGGCGGATGCCCCGAGCAAGGTACACAATCTGCAAAAAGAAATGCCATTGATTGCAATGGGAACCGGCATACATCGTTCAAGCATTTCGCACTAGAATTTCTCAGTGATATAAGAAAACATTTTGTTTACCAAATAAATCCGGAAAGAACCGCTTCAAGCTCTTCTTCAATTGAGCAAAACACCCGACATTTTTGGTTGCTGATCACTCTCTCAGAGCTGAAGACAGTGAGCGAATTTCTCTTTGACATCTACTACCGTACATGTAGGCCTACATTATGCATTACCTCAAGTCATGCCACCTGACTCACTGGTTCACAAAATGGCGTTAGAATCAAAACTACTGGATTGAATCAGAAGTTCTTGGTCTCATTTTCTTTCTAACAAGATTTCCTATCCATTGTATACCAATGGTTTCGGTCCGGGTTATTGGAAGTATGTGGTTGCGTTTTTTTCTGGACCACCCTGCGTTTTTTTCTGGACCACCCTATATACTCTTAACTCCCATTTACCTGTCCCATTCCTGAACTCGGAAAAAATGACCAAATCCTAAGTGTTGAAGATATCGCACGCTGTCATTCTTTGTCAGGCTCGGGAGTGGGACAAGTATTAAAGTGGACAGGACATTAGTACTGTTTCTGACCATACCTCCACCCCATTATCTTCAACTTAGGATTTAGTCATTTTTTCCGAGTTCAGGAATGAGACAGGTAAGTGGGAGTTTAGAGTATATATATACATGTATATCATTTTGATTGTTTTACTTTTTTCCAGGGCCCCTACATGTAAATGTCTGTGAAGAAATTCTGCACAAAATGACAGCGACAATCAGTCAGTTCATTCTATCAAACAATAACAGTTGAATTCGATAGTTTTTGAGATTTTGAAGCAAAGAAATCTGTGTTTAGTGTACCAGGACAATGGCTTTAGCACTAGGCCAACATTATGACTTCAACAGGGATAAAGATTTGGGTTTGGTACCCTACAGGGAATACGAACCATATCAGACCCCAAGACACGTCCTACCGGATCCCTTTCCGTATTACATGACGAACGTCCTGCCTTCAGACCCATTGCAGCCCGTGGAGTACGGCCAAAGTGTCGGTTGTGAATCGAACTACGGTTTTGTTTCGCATGAAAACGGCTACCATCGTGGCGGATATGGATATAATGCGCGGGATGCAGGTGCGAATGGTTTTGAGTCGGATAAAATACCGCGGCTGAATCTGCGCAGGCCTGCCGGAGAAAAACGTGTGTAAGTATTACATTACTTTTTTGTTACTCAGGGCGTTCAGGGTGTGTTTCAAAATTGGTCACCCAAGAAAATGGGGCAAAATTTAACTTTGAAATACAATGTAATCACAAAGATTTGTGCCATTGATTTTCCAAAAATCAAATGTAGTATTTGATATACCTTTAACTACTAGTATTAGTTTCTCCATCTGGGATGTAGAGTGTACAATCATTCATTTGAAGGAGGGTATCAAAAAATATTGAGCTTACCAGCAAAATCTAATCGTTCCGTCCGACACCAAAACTACTTTCTGCTGTCAGACTTTAAAGGGTTAATAGATCAATTAGTTTCCAGTGCCATAATTTAGAGCGCCATGATACCTAGATCTGACATGAATATTGTAGAGTTTCAAGAAACAGCCTTTCACCAGTAGACAAAAGAATGGTGAAAATTTTCTGGCGTCGGACGGAACACTTTTTGAAACACACCCTTCACTCTAAAATGGCAAACACCAACATGTCCATCTCAAGTCTAATAAGAGTCGGAGCTGCGGACGCAAGATATTCATCATCAGAATTGAAAAACAGCGAAACAACAGTGAGGCATTTTTATTCTGCTACGCTCTAGCAAAGAATTTGTGGATGCACTTCAGCGGCAGTGGGCCTAAACTTACATTCCACTCCTTGCAGGTCGTTCCGTGATGATGGTCTGCACACCTCACGTGAGCCACGAAATGACCAATCATATCTTCTGGACAGTTTCGGCGCAGCCAATCAGCGGTCAAGGAATACAATCACGCAAGATGATTCGTCCGTCGAATACAATGTCCTACCGCATCATTTATCGAAGGTTTTCAAGCTTAATGCACGGTAGGTTACCCAGCTGAATAGGTCTGAAATAACAATGATCCTGTTAAAGGGACTCATGCGAAAAGTGCCAGTTTAACACTTGTCAAGGTAATAGCGACTACGCGCCGTCTAGTAGTTGATTCTGGAACTGAAAAAGTCGGTAGAAATATGTCTTGGGAAAAACGCCTGCGGCCACCTGTCGTTTGACGGTAGTACTTTAGTGCCCGGCGTGCAGTAACATTTCGCATGAGTCCCTAAAGCACCCACATGTCATGTGCATGTATGATAGGTAAGATTTTGAAGTGTTCGACACCCAAGTGTTTTCAATAGACATCCAGAGAGACAACGACTTTTCAATGAGGGCCATAACCCACTGCCTCAATAGGTGTCATTAGTGGTTAAAACTATTGAAATGAAAGGGACATGCAGGCCCTGATCAATTTACCACACAAAGTACCTGGTTACGATGTGCTGCCCTCTATTGTAGTTATGATCCCCACAGGGGAACAGAGAGAAATCTACCAATCTCGTTTGTGTGAGAGAAACATGTCGGGCTGTCTGCCAGCATTCCCCTACACTCAATAATTCAGTGGTATCGGCCTCTGCTCGAAGCTGTCACCCTCAACCACTGAAACACTTGGTGCCAAAGTCCGTTTCTGAACACTAGATGTCACTACCAGTTGTTGACGAACGCGCTCGATCAACCAGCCAATGAACGATCAGCCAATAAGAAAATGTCTCATGTTTTCCCCTAGTTGCGTGAAACACTGGTCGCTGAATGGTTGATGACAGTTTGCGCCATCCAGTAGTCTTGAACGTTATTTGGGGTGTTGATATTTTTGGTGACTGGGAGGGGAATGTCGATGGTCGTCAGCTGCCCCTGCATTCAGAGAGACTTGGTGAAAAGTCTCTCTGAATGCAGGGCAGCTGACAGGGATCTTTGGTTATAAGTATTTATTAGCAAATGCGGATTTGAAGGGAAAGGGAAGGGCTGGGGAGATATTCGTCCTGCGACTAAAAGTGTTCAGCAAAAAAAAATAAATAGAGAAACAGACACGTGAAAAAAATCGCCTATTGCAGGCTCGACCCCGGCGCCCCAGATTCATAGCCGGACGCTCTACCGATGCGCCAGCCGGTCACGTCATGATAGTGGCTGCTGAATAAATGTTTACAAATATATCCCAGCTACTCAACATATGTTTATGATGATAGAAAATGACGTCACAAATCAGAATAATCTTACAGAAATCGCATTTTACAACAACCACAGAGCAAGTCCCCAGCAAATCTGTCAGCATATCGCTACATAATGTACCCATCTACGTTCACAGCCACTAAAAACGTGAACCAACCGTCCGGTATATTCCATCTGAACATTAGGCGCATATTTCCTATGAGTCCAATTCTATTGACTGACCCGTGACAAGTCTTTGGCTAGCTTCGCTGTTGGCCGCTACGCGGCGCGTTGGGCCCTTGCGTCTAGCGTTCAGAAACATGATAAGGCCCCATCTGTGCCAGTGGTTGAGAGCGTAAGCTCGAGGCCACTGGGGACGAGTGTAGCGTTCCCCAAACAAAGTTGAAACACTGACACACGGAAACAGTGGCCAATGTTGGACTGGCACTGGGGCCTACGGCATGCAGTTTCTGATGCAGGCGCTTCAGTTGCCTGTCTGTCGGCGCACATCTCATGACGATGGACTTGGGACCTAAACTATTATTATTATTTATTATACCATATATTTGAGTGCCCTTTCCATGTTAAACATGCTCAAAGGCACTTTACAAAGTGTAATGATAAATGATAGTAAAAGAGGAAAGATATTTAAAAGAAGAGTGATAAAACATTCATAGAGAGATTAAAAGACTATCTAAAACATTGGATAAATAAATGCACTGAGTGATATAGATACTATATGGTCCTAAAACATTATGCATAAGTCTGTCTATAAAAATACGTTTTTAGCTGTTTCTTAAACTGACTGAGGGAGTTGAGTGAACGTAAGGAAAGTGGAAGAGTGTTCCATAGTTTTGGTCCTGCTACATAAAATGACCGGTCTCCTGCCTTGGTCTTACTCATTGGAACAACGAGCTTGTTTTGATCAATGGAACGCAATGATCTAGTAAAGTACATGTATGCTGAAACAAAACATATTACTCAGACCAAACTTATCGAGGTCATAAATCGAAAAAACTAAAAAAATTCGGAACCGCTACCGTTTATATATTGGTCTACACTATTCGATGAATGATTGTACTGTACATTGTCTGTATGGTATTAGTATAACGTACAGTGAATGGAAAATACTGCGTAGGTGTGGTAGGAACGTAAGTCCTCCTAGAATCTGAGTCCGATTCTATTTTCCAAAGAGAAATTTTAGTATGGCCGAATAATACAAACATACAATGTACAATAGCAGAGACTATAGTTCGTACATGTATACGGACTATTACTACTACCAGACGATATCACGGTGTACAATCAACCTTGCCGTACAGCTGCGGGAGAAAGTTCCGGTCACATACGCTTGGCAAAGCTGAGACTCCAAATCAGTATAAATACCATGCTAAGGGCAAAATGATAACCCTAGGTGAATGAATACACTATAAAAGCCTAGCTGCTGATATATGCCCCAGAAATTCGCAGGAGAACGCATGGAAAATCGGCAATTTTAAAATGAACTGTACGGCTGCGGGAGAATTCTCCCGCAGCCGTACAGTTCATTTTAAAATTGCCGATTTTCCATGCGTTCTCCTGCGAATTTCTGGGAGATATTACAGCAGCATGCCTTTTATAGTGTATTCGTTCACCTAGGACTGTCATTTTGCCCTTGGCAGTGGCATTTATAGTAATTCGGAATCTCAGCTTTGCCAAGCGTATGTGACCGGAACTTTCTCCCGTAGCTGTACGGCAAGGTTGATTGTACACCGTGGATATACCAAAGATACAAAGAGACTATAGTATATGTAATATCGACTAATAGTTTTGCCAGAGGATATACACTAGGCAAAAGAGGTTTTTACTCCACCAATATCTGAATAGGTTAACAGGCACAGTACATTTTTACATGTAAGAAATTTTAAAGTCGACAGAGATTTCAAGTTAAAAATGGATTGCGAAGCATAATCAAAGATCAAACTGAACTCCTGCCCGTCAATGAAATTGTTCAAAATAAAACAACATGATGACCGTGTTTGTTACATGTAATTACGCTGACGGACGGTGACTTTCGTCCGCTCTGAATCCTAACCCCTGACCCCTATCCCACAACCCTAGAATCTGATTCTATTTTCCAAAGAGAAATTTTAGGGTATATGGCCGAATACAAACATACAATTAGCAGAAACTATAGTTCGTACACGTAATACCTGGCCTCCTACCCTGACCTCTAAAGCCTCCTAACCGTAACGCCTGACCCTTACATGCAGCCGTAACCCTAGATACTGGGTACAGTGTTCCATAGCAGGGCCGTAGGAACGGGGGGNCTAAAATTTTCCCGGGGGAGGCCCCCTGGATCCCCCCGCCGATATTTCTGCTCGTGCCTTCGGCGGGGGGCTCGCTGCTAAGGACTAACGGCTATTTTATCGAACCTTTGCCCCCTCCCCAACCTCCAGGACCTATATTCATAAAAGTACTTAAGTCTAAGTGTGACACTTATCCTTTGTTCCACACAAAAGATAAGTATCATACTTAGACTTAAGTACTTTTATGAATATGGGCCCAGGACGTTCCTACGGCCCTGCATAGGATTAGACGACCTGTTACTGTATAATTCACTTACTCAACATCAATGGCCATTTCTGTGGAACGAAGATACGTAGGCCTATATCATGTACATTACTCCACTTTGAGACTAAGGATGTTGCAAGCATCACCATCAGGGATCACGAATGTTACGTCACAGTCATCGTGGGAGAGACCCAATCGCTCTGAGGTCTCAGACCAGGACAGTTTGCCATCGTGGATGTTGTTGCTTATGTAGTCGTGCTGCTTCTTCTTTGCACTGCCAGGCGTACGTGTAGGCCTAGGCCCAGCGCCGTCTTGCTCGGTGGTGTTCTTTTCAGCCATGTCAGCGTCAAATCTCGTCAGTAGGGCAATCACCGTGAACGCAAGCTTCATGCCTTCCAAGACCTTTGTCTTCAATGCCTCGGGGCGGCGGCGAATGATCATTTTAGGGGGCGCCTCATTGGAACGCGCAGCAGAAGACGATATCCACTGTGTTGTTCGCTCGAAGCCAGTTGTTTCACGTAAAAAGTCCTTTACCGGTGGTTGAGGTTCGAATATGGCTGAAAACTTGGGCACTCCTCCGAGACGTTTGCCGTCTTCAGCGAGAGTGAGGCGCATCAGAGTTTCCTCTGCACATCTTTTAAACACACTCGCAGCATCTCCTGTTAGTCCGTGAAGGAAGTTTATATAAGGATTGCTGGGATCCAGCAGTAGGGGGCGCGCACTTCTGATGTGATCGGGCACTTCGGATTCGCTGTAGAACTCGTAGAAGGCCAGATTTGTGCCACGAATTTTACTGACCTTGACGAGAAAGAGCCTGAAGGCCCTCAGTATCGAAGGTTTGGGTTTGTTTTCTTCTTCTTCCTCCTGTCCCGCCTTGATCGCCAGCGTCTCCATAATCGACGACCGACCGGATACGTACTTAGGGTAGAACACCGTGGTATTCCAGAACTTTGCCAACCTAGCAACCCTGTGGACAAACTCCGACTGCATTTTGACGAACGCTACAGCAGCTTCACCTAGGCCAGAGCTGTTTTCTTCAGCAGCTTTCTTGGGGTCGTCCGAGTTCTTAATCTTCTCCATCATCGCACGATGCTGAACTCTTGCGGTATCACGTGACGTGTTGTCTGGCGGTATCATATTTGTTGCTGGGAGCAAGTCAAATTCAACGTCATCAATTGTGAATTGGAGCAGAGCCTCAGGCTGAGGGCCTAACTGGATGTCCTTTTCCTCAAGGTTGTCATAANCTTGGAATCCAATATGGCGGACATGTGACGTCATTACCGATGGCACCATTCGATTCGGCGACCCCAAAAATGTGGGTATAGGTCTTGGAATTGTGCTTCTATCTCTCTTAGATTTCGAGATATGTGGAAAAATGTGTTCAAAATGGCGGCCATTTTGAAATCCAAGATGGCGGCCACTAGGGGGCGATTTCGTCGGGGCTCCCGTCCTTAAATTAAAGGCAATGACCCATTCTACGTCTGTGCAAAATTTGGTGCTTTTATCAAAAAGTGAACGATTCGGCCATTTTTGGGAGCTTAGCCTCCCTACTAAAGTGGCCGCAATCTTGCCAAAGAAAACTTTGATTTCTGCTGGAAAAGCCGAAAGACCTTGTCCATGATCTCTGCTCCCTTCGCTTTTTGCCGCTGCGGCAGGGCGAGTCCATTGGACAGTCGGGTCAAGTAGGAATCCATGTTGAGATACACCAAAGCTGCTTCCTCCAGTCGAACGTACGCTACTGCAATGTATTAATTGTATCCTGACGTGAATTTCTACACGTACCTCCAGTGATGGTAGGCCTATCGTAGGTAAACCGTTCAGTGGGCAAGAAAGACCCAGCTTGACACGTCCGAAGAACCACGTTCCTTGCCAAACTGATGCTTAGGTCAAGTGAAATATTGCACAATATTGGTATTGTAACAGGACCGCCACTGAAACGAGTCGATTATGGTGTCGGGGAATTTGACTTCAAATTTACCATCGTAGATTCGGGGAATCCTAGAAAGTCTTGCGCAGATGGCGTTGATCGTCATTACCTTCAGCTGGGACGAGTACATGTATACAGGCACATGTAGACAGTGAATCTGTCCACGTGAAGGTGTAGCAGTAAAAAGTGTCCCCCTGTAAAAAGTGTCCACTTCTATTGTTGAATGACGGAATAAGCGGCATGGGTATAGAAACCAATCGCCAGAGATTAGAATGTAACAATAGGATCTTTTGTTCCCAGGACAGTTTTTCCTAGGACATTCTTTCCCTTCACACCTGTATTGGCGTTGTATGTACTTGCCACACAAATCCAACTTCTGGCTTAGTCCTGAGAGTGGAAAATAACCCGGAAAAGGACGCAAGCATAGCATAGCAAAGCAAACACTCTTTTGCTGATGGAGAAAACATTGTAAGGTGGAAACCTGGGTGTTGTGACAGGTGAATGAATGTTGGAGCGAGGTTGGCAGTTGTGTCAAACGCTTGGTCATGGGAACTGATTCGGCGAATCACTACTTGGAATAATTAGGCCTATACACTAGTCCCATGTACGACGAATGTGAAGGCCTACTGCTTTGTACCAGTAGCTGAAAATTATGGCCGACTCCAACAGGAGCAGTCAACCGCGCTCATTGCCAGAAGATGGCAGCAAAGTTCTAGCGGACCAATACAATAAAAAGTCCCCCAAAATCACATTTCTACACAGAATAGTTGAAATTATAGGATATATTATGAAAGGCCTCGATGAGTAGAACACAGTGATATAAAAATTTTGAATGAAATCATGCAAATACTAAGTAGCAAAAAACATGCCTTTACAAAATTCCTTCTGTCAAATGCGGCTTTCAGCGGAATTTTTCGACGCTGATACCATTAGCCAGGAAAATATGCTACCGCTACTACGTATTATGTTGAGACCAATTTTCTCTACCAGTACCCCATTGGTTTGGAGATATTCAAGAAAAACTGCTGTCCATTTATTTTTGGCCATGAGTGTACATATTTGTCTATTATTATGTCCCCACTGTGTAAAGCAGTAATCTTTGTGTGCAAAGAAGAAATGGGAATGCACAATTAGCTAAAACATGCAGGAATGACATGTTGCTTATGCATATTTTTCACAAGAAATGTTAAGATATATGGCTGGAGAAAACATGATAATTCGAATACAAACATACAATAGCAGAGACTATATTTCGTACATACAATGGGTGAGGTCAAATGCTTGAGTAAACTCTGGGTTAAAGATAAAAGTTCACTCAAAAGTTACTCTAACCCTGCTTTAACCCTAGAATTGACCTCTGCCCGGGAGTAAAGTTACTTTAGGGTTAACCCGGAATAAACTCTTGGTAAACTGTGAAATTTTACTCAAATGTAACTCCGGAGTTAGGTTAACCTGAGCCGGCAGCCATTTTGTTCCACAAATGCATTACAAAATGTACTCGAGTTACGTTAACCTCTAGGGGTTATCTTTGAGTTATTCAGTTTGGAGGTCAAAGTCAAAGTAAAGATTTCAAAAGTGATTCTGCAATGATGGCTCATGTGATGATTTTCTTCCCTGTTTTTCAAGCTGTGGCACATCAGAGCTATGCTAGAACACCTGCTTCTATAGTGGTGAGCCGGTTCAGTTGCATCTCAGGCTCACTGATGAGCAGTTTGAGGAGGTCTGTGGATTATTTCATACCTGGAGAGGAGTCGCGGGACACATGAAAACATCAGTGAAATGGATGGAAACTGACCCTGGTGTTACCCAATTAGTTTACTCTTAGGCTGCTCCAGAGTTAACCTGAGGTGGGAGTTTACTCAGGGTTATGGGTCTCTGTTAACTCAGAGGTTACTCAACTGTAACTTAATCCTAATTATGGTCCCCGATCACTAAGATCGGGAACCATATTGTTTTTGGGGTGTCTGTGTGCGTGTGTGTGTGTGTACGTGTGTGGGCCATGTGTAGGTGTGTTTGTACGTGCGTGGGCCATGTGTAGGTGTGTTTGTACGTGCGTGGGCCATGTGTGTGTACGTGTGTG
>NMRB01000821.1:174480-189731 GCA_002633025.1 Notospermus geniculatus | reverse complement strand
TTTGTACGTGCGTGTGCCATGTGTAGGTGTGTGTGTGTCTGTCTGTCTGTGTGTCCGGTCTGTCTCGCCTTCATATCTTATCTCCTTCAACAGCTACACTCTGGTAACACATCCTACCCCTAGGTTTGTCAACCTGGGCAATCCAATGAGCTAATCATTTTCAACATCAGATGCCTCCATCATGATGTAATCAACATATCAGACTTGATATTTTGTCCATCACGCTTTTATCTGATGCCATAACCCAGCTCCTTTAACACCTAGAGCAACAGAAACAAGTTCTTCCCTTAGGTTTTCATACCCTAGGAATCGAATGGACTGATTACTTTTGATCTGAGATGTAGGGGTCATGGTGATATCGATATCACAAATTTGATATTTTGAGATAACTTGCCACATTGTCAACTGAGCAACATGGAACAAGTCTTAGTTCATGCCTGCTTATCCAAGGACTGGACTGTGCTAAAATTCTCAGCCTCACGTGTCCGGGTGATTGAAATATCATGAGATTTTGATATATCAAACTTGATAATTTGAAATACATGTATCTCTGCCTGTGGTACAGATAGAGGCATGATATCACCCATACTTAGGTTTTTGATGATGCTCATTTCGATTATGCAACGACCTCGATGATCAGAGGTCAAGGTCAAACTTGATAATTTGAAATATATCTGCCTGTGGTAGAGGTAGAGGCATGATATTAGGCATACTTAGGTTAATTCCTTTTTTCTGTACCTTTTTAACCTAGTACCTTTATTAACTAGTACCTTTTTACCGGTACCTTTTTACCATACCTTTTTTACCTATACCTTTTAACCTACCTTTTTTACCTACATTCTATTGAGAATGCCCATTTCGATTATGCAATGACGTTGATGATCAGGTATCAAGGTCAAGGTCAATCACGGGATGAGTTATTGGCCTGAGATCACGTTCTATGGGCCTCATTGTAATCCATCAATCAATGTATCCTGATCTCTATTATCTGATCTCTTACAATGTCATCTTGTTTACTAAAGACTTGACCTCACCCAATGTAGGCTAATATCGACTATTACTACTACCAGAGGATATAGGCCTACCAAAGGCACAACGAGATTATAGTATGTCGTAATATCGACTATTAGTTTTGCCAGAGAATATACACCAGGCAAAACAGGTTTTTACTACACCAATATCTCATGAATAGGTCTACAGACACAGGGCCATATTCATAAAGGGTGTTTAGCCTAATCAGCGTACAAATTCTGCATTACACAGGTTAAAGGCCTAGAAAACTATTGTCTGATGTCTGTATGAAGCTTCACCAGAGGCGTTTACCCGCAGGATAATCACACGCGTACAACTTTCCTGCGTCTAAGTTCAAGAGGACAAAGGAAAAGTTAAACGATCAGGCAGGCTTGTCTAGAATTTGTCCAACACTTTCTTTTCTTCTCCCACACTGAACCGCAGGAAAGATAGACGCGTGTGATTATCTTGTGGGTAAATGCCAGAGATCAGGCAGCATACAGAAGGCAGAACAGTAGTTTTCTAGGCCTTTAACCTGTGTAATGCAGAATTTGTACACTGATTATAGGCTAAACATCCTTTATGAATCTGGCCCACTACATGTTGCAAGAACTCTAACAGAGATTTCAAGTTAAAAATGGATTCAGAAGCGTAAACAAAGATCAAACTGAAAGATCAAAATGAAATTGTTCAAAACTAAACAACATAATGATGTCCTTGTTACATGTAGTTACGCTGAAGGAGTGAATGTCGTCCACCCTGAATCCAAACCCTTGGTCCCACACCATACCTGGCCTCCTACCCCTGACCACTAAAGCCTACTTACTAATCCTAACCCTAACCCCTGACTCTTACAGGCAGCCGCAACCCTTGATACCACACTGTTAGAAATATCCTTACTAAAATTACAGAAAAGTGCCTGCAGCAGAGTTTCAGGCTTTTTCTTTATTTCTACTCTTGAAAATTAAAAGTACAGAAAATTGTAAGACAACAACTGTATTGGAAAATTGATTTAAAGAAAAACTGTAAACAAATGTTACACTGTAACTTCCATTTACAGGAATCCATATTTTTAACTTTCGACTGTGAAAATAAAGAGAAAGCCTGAAACGCTCTGCTGCAGGCACCTTTCTGTAATTTCAATGTATCTATGTAGCCCTATCACTTGGAAGCTTCATAACCCTTTTCAACTGGCTACTGTCCACCTGTGTGGGGTCTTTTACTTGCCCTTCCCTAAATTGGTTCGCAACATTTTTTCATGCACGTCCTGGCTGGGGATCGAACCTACACACTGACCCTGTTAGGATTGGAAGTCAAGCGTGTTAGACCACCCGACCACCCGAGCACTCGAGAACTGTTAAAACTGTTAATAGTCAAGCGTGTTAGACCACCCGAGCACTCGAGAACTGTTAAAGCCATCCAACTTGTCTACAGGGGGATGAAACCCGTGTTGACAGGCACAATTATTTAGTACACAATACTACGAAGTCCCTTTCACCAACCAGGCCAATGTACATGTAGGCCCGAGGCCCTAAACATGGTTTCTGCTTGCTCTTGACTAGCTTCTAGCACGACTCATTTTTGCAACAATACTTTCACCATCGAACATCGAAAATCGAGCGTCAAATGCCCTCATGGGAACTTATTTTTAACCATCTATATGTGCGTAAAATACTTTGACTTTGAATTATACAACTACATGTACATGTACCAACAACTCAAGAAGTCGTGTGACATATAAATCTACAACATATATTACAAAGGCACAAGCGCTCTCTAACTAACATCCTGGGATTACCGAATCTGTGAAAAAATATTAGTCCTGTTAAATGACAGGAAGTCCTGTAAAATGACAGGAAGTGCAGTATATCAACAGTACAGCCCGTAAATTTATTGTTAAAATTAAGAAACTACCGTTAAACTACAGAAGCTCCGTCATTTTACAAAAGTACTTGTCAATATATCACGAAACCCGTTATTCAACAGAAATATCTGTTTAACAAGATATTTTGTTGAGTACATGTATTTATGAATTACAGCACGATTCTGTAATAAATATTTTCTGTAAAATCTTCTGTTTTTTCTAACAGTGCATGTTCCACTGGAATAAACGACATTTACACCTTTTACTGTAGTTACAATATTCTACATTTGTCTGCCTATACGAATTCACTTACTCAAAATCAATAGCCGTTTCTGTGGAACGTAGATACATGTACGTAGGCCTATATCATGTACATTACTCCACTTTGAAACTAATGATGTTGCAATCAGGACCATCAGGTATCTCGAATGTTACGTCACAGTCATCGTGGGAGAGGCTCGATGGGTCGTCTGAGGAGTTAGTCTTCCATGACGGTTTGCCATCCAGGATGTTTTTGCTAATGTAGTCTTGTTGCTTCTTCTTTGCACTGCCATGCGTAGTGGTGGTGTTACTCTCAGCGTCAAATCTCGTAAGAACGGCAATCACCGTGAACGCAAGCTTCATGCCTTCCAAGACCTTAGGCTTCAATGCCCTGGGGCGGAGGCGAATGATAATTTTCGGGGGCGCATCATTGGGACGAGAAACAGAAGACGAGAGCCAACTTGTTGACTGCTTGAAGCCAGCTTCATGTAAAAAGTCCCTTATCGGCGGCTGAGGTTCGAATATGACAGAAAAGTTGGGCACTCCTCCGACACGTTCAGCGAGAGTGAGGCGCCTCAGTGTTTCATCCGCACATCTTTCAAACACACTCGCAGCATCTCCTGTTAGTCCATGAAGGAAGTTTATATAAGGATTGCTGGGATCCAACAGTAGGGGGCGCGCACTTCTGATGTGATGGGGCACTTCGGATTCGCTGTAGAACTCGTAGAAGGCCAGATTGGTGCGAAGGATTTTACTGACCTTGACGAGGAAGAGCCTGAAGGCCCTCAGTATAGAAGGTTTGGGCCTGTTGGCTTCTTCTTCCTCCTGTCCCGCCTTGATCGCGAGCGTCTCCATAATCGACGACCGACAAGCTACGTACTTAGGGTAGAACACCGTGGTATTCCAGGACTTCGCCAGCCGAGCAACCCTGTGGACAAACTCCGACTGCATTTTGACGAATGCTACGGCAGCTTCACCGAGGCCAGCACTGTTTTCTTCAGCAGCTTTCTTGGGGTCGTCCGAGTTCTTAATCTTCTCCATCATCGCACGATGCTGAACTCTTACGGTATCACGTGACCTGTTGTCTGGTGGTATCATATTTGTTGCGGGGAGCAAGTCAAATTCAACGCCATCAATTGTGAATTGGAGCAGATCCTCAGGCACAGGGCCCAATCTGATGTCCTTTTCTTTTTTGTCATAATTCAACAACAAAATGTCCTGAAACTCGTCGCTGACCTTTTTGAAAGGAGGCGATACACCATTGACGTAAACAACACAGTCATAGTCAACTTTATACCAAACGGATGTTGCCTTTGCCAGTCCTCCAAGTGGCCGCAATCTGGCCAAAGAAAATTTTGATTTCTGTTGGAAGAGCCGAAAGACCTTGTCCATGATCTCTGCTCCCTTCGCTTTTTGCCGCTGCGGCAGGGCGAGTCCATTGGACAGTCGGGTCAAGTAGGAATCCATGTTGAGATACACCAAAGCTGCTTCCTCCAGTCGAACGTACGCTACTGCAATGTATTAATTGTATCCTGACGTGAATTTCTACATGCACCTCCAGTGATGGTAGGCCTATCGTAGGTGAACCGTTTTCAGTGGGCAAGTCAGACGTAAAGACCGAGCTTGACACGTCCGCGGAATCACGTTCCTTACCAATCAGATGGCCTGGTCGAGTGAAATGTTGCACAATATTGGTATTGCAACAGTACTGTCGGTGACGGGGACTTTGACTCCAAATTTACCATCGAGGATTCGGGGAATCCTAGAAAGTCTTGCGCAGATTCGTTGATCGTCATCATCATCAGCTGGGCACGACTACTGTTGCTCTGTAGGTAAGGCCATGCCATGTAGGCACAGGTAGATAGTGAATCTGTGAACGTGAAGAGGATTTTCTGAAGTCAGCGCAGGTGTAACTTAATTCACTGCCCCCCATAAATCAGTGCCCTACCCTATTGTGCAGGACGGAATAAGCCGCACGAGGAGAAAAACCAATATTTTCAGGATACAATAGAACATATTGTAACCCGGGCACCCGGGCCCGGGCACTGGTTTACAGGTACATTCATTTACACTACACCTGGCCACATATAGACGTGGTCCCGTGGGAGCGAGGTTGGCAGCTGTGTCAAACGCTTTGTTCATGGGAACTGGTTCGGCGAATCACTACTTGGAATATTGGAATAATTAGGCCTACTAGTATACTAGTCCCATGTACGACGAATGTAAAGGGCTACTGCTTTTTAGTAGTTGCTGAAAATTATGACCGACTCCAATAGGAGCAGTCAACCGCGCTCATTGCCAACAGATGGCAGCACAGTTCTTGCCGACCAACACAACGGAACATTCTCCTGATTGGTGCTCAATCAATCATGAATGGGTCCGCTAGCCACATGAATAGGTCCGAAATAACAATGATGGAGTTAAAGCACCCGCAGTTAAAGGGCCTCTAGAGGCAGCTCGCCATTAGGCTACTATCAGTACCGGTTCTTCGGCCAGGCGGCGCCACTTTAACGTAATAATCACTGGTACGAGGTATTCAACCTGGGTTTTCCCCGTGGTTTTCCCCTGCCATGCTGGCTGCCTCTAGAGGCCCTTTAAAGCACCCGCATGTCATGTGTATACTTTATCCTCGCCTCTAAGGCTTCCTTTACATTGAAGTGTACGGTATACGAAAACGCCGGTTAACAATGGCTTCACGGTGGTGAATCCTCGGAATGCCTTTGTTAACCGGTGTTTTCGTATACCGTATACTTCAATGTAAGGGAAGCCTAAGAGGTCGGTCATTAATGTCCAGAAAGTGACACTTTCTAAGCAAGTCTAGGCATTGCCAGGTCATTGTGAGTACAATATTCCAACAAACCTCCTCGTTCTGATTGGTCGAACAAAGAACGACGCACCGGCGTCAATTATGGAATGGAACAAAGGCCTAGTCATGAATACTCTTGACTGACCTCTTAGAGACGAGGATAAAGTATGTATGATAGGAAAGATTTTGGAGTGCAGTGTTCGACATCTATACCGTTAAAAATATCTGTAAATTTACGGCAGTATCTGTAAATTTACAGCAGAATTTTCACTGCATGGTTGCTGTAAAATTCATTTTACTGCAAACTGCTGTTTTTTTCTGGGAATTAACAGCAAGATTACAGTTTCTCAGTTTTAAAGACAGCATTTTTTGTAGAATTTATACCATTTTGCTGTCAAAATACAGCAAACGGGTGCTGTCAAAATACAGAAAAGTGCTGTGTTGCCAGCATTTGCTGTAAAAATTTTGCCGTTAAAATTTTTTACAGCAAATGTTGGCAGCAGAGTAACACAGCACTTATTCTGTATTTTGACAGCACCCGTTTGTTGTATTTTGACAGCAAAAGGGTATAAATTCTACAAAAAATGCTGTCTTTAAAACTGAGAAACTGTAATCTTGCTGTTAATTCCCAGAAAAAAAACAGAAGTTTGCAGTAAAATGAATTTTACAGCAACCATGCAGTGAAAATTCTGCTGTAAATTTACAGACATTACAGACATTTTTAACAGTGAAGTATTTTCAATTGACATCCAGAGACACATGACTTTTCAATGAGGACCAACCCACTGCCTCAGTAGGTGCCACTAGTGTTAAAACTACTGAAATGAAAGTGACATCCAGGTCCTGACCAACTTCCTACACAAAGGATCAGTCGTTTCTGTGAGAGAAACATGTCGATCTGTCTAAGAGCGTTTCCCAAACAAAGGTGAAACCCTGACACACGGAAACATTCGCCAATGTTACACCTTGGCACTGAGTAAGACCAACGGCAAGTTTCTGACTACATCTGCTAGCTTCACTTGCTTGTATGTGTCTGTCGGCGTAGATGGCCGAGGGATCTAAAGTAAAGTGTGTTGAAACAAAACACTTGTATACGACTCAGTACCAACTTAGATCGAGGTCAAATCGGAAAAACTAACAAAACAACAACAACAACAAAAACAACAACAGGAGTTCGATACAGTTATTGATCGACACTATTCGATATACATGTACCTATCTGTGTGGTATTAGTATGATACAGTACTACACTGTCTTTGCATGCAACCACCAACGCAATACAGTAAACTCGAGTTTAAACCACCGGTTCATAAGCACACCCACAGTCGAAATGGGAGTGAATAAAACATAACAACTATACGCTGAGTGGCTGGAATTGCTTGTACGATCACAACCACGTGATGGAATGAATAGTTGCTTAAGGCCTAGGGTGAAACTGACCCTACTTTGGGTGTGCTTATGAACATAATGAACCGGTGGTTTAAACTCGAGTTTACTGTATTTTCCACTGTGCAGAGGAAAATATTGCGTTGGTGTGATACTAGTAGTCTTATTTCAAAGAGAAATGTTAAGGTATATGGCTGTAGAAAACATGATATTTCGAATAGCCTACAAACATAGAATAGCAGAGACTATAGTTCGTACATGTATGCTGATATCGACCCCATATCGACTATCACTAGTAAGGCACAAGAAGACTTGTAATCGATTATTAGCTTTGCCAGAGGAAACACACATCAAAAGAGGTTTTTACTACACCAATATCTGAATAGGTTTGCAGACGCAGTATATTTTTACATGTTGCAAGAAATTTAACAGAGATTTCAAGTTAAAAATGGATTGAGAAGCACAAGCAAACATCAAAATTAACTCCTGCCCGCCGATGAAACTGTTCAAAACTAAACGACATGATGACCTGTCCGTGTTACATGTACATGTATTTACGCTGAAGGAGGAATAACGCCCACTCTGAATCCTAACCCTGACCCCTATCCCACAACCCTTGATACCTGGCCTCCTACCCCTGACCACTAAAGCCTTCTTACTAATCCTAACCCTAACCCCTGACTCTTACAGGCAGTCACAACCCTTGATACTGGGTACCATGTTCCACTGGAATAAACGACATTTACACCTACTGTAGTTACAACATGCTACCTACTTTTGTCTATCTAGAAGAATAAACCAATAACCGTTTCTGTTGAACGTATATACGTAGGCCTATATCATGTTCATTAGGCCTACTCCACTTCGAAACTAAGGATGGTGTAATCAGCACCATCAGGTATCTCGAATGTTACGTCAAAGTCATTGTGGGAGAGGCTCGATGGCTCCCAGGGCGACAGTTTGAGACCCAGGATGTTTTTGCTAATGTAGTCTTCTTGCTTCTTCCTTGCACTGCCATGGGTAGCGGTGGTGTTGTTCTCAGCGTCAAATCCCGTTAGTACGGCAATCACCGTGAACGCAAGCTTCATGCCTTCCAAGACCCTAGGCTTCAACGCCTCGGGGCGGCGGCGAATGGTAATTTTCGGGGGAGCCTCATCGGAACGAGAAGCAGAAGACGAGAGCCAACTTGTTGACTGCTTGAAGCCAATTTCATCTAGAAAGTCCTTTATCGGAGGCTGAGGTACGAATATGTCACAAAACACGGGCACTCCTCCGGCACGTTCAGCGATAGTGAGGCGCCATCGTGTTTCATCTGCACATCTTTGAAACACCCTCGCCGCATCTTCTGTTAGTCCGTCAAGGAAGTTTATATAAGGATTGCTGGGATCCAACAGTAGGGGGCGCGCACTTCTGATGTGACGGGGCACATCGAATTTGCTGTAGAACTCGTAGAAGGCCAAATTGGTGCTGCGGATTTTACTGACCTTGTCAAGAAAGAGCCTGAAAGCCTTCAGTATCGAAGGTTTGTGTTCGTTTTCTTCTTCTTCCTCCTGTCCCGCCTTGATCGCCAGCGTCTCCATAATCGACGACCGACCGGCTACGAACTTAGGGTAGAACACCGTGGTATTCCAGAACTTCGCCAGCCTAGCAACCCTGTGGACAAACTCCGACTGCATTTTGACGAACGCTACGGATGCCTCAGCTAGGCCAGCGCTGTTTTCTTCAGCAGCTTTCTTGGGGTCGTCCGAGTTCTTAATCTTCTCCATCATCGCACGATGCTGAACTCTTACGGTGTCACGTGACGTGTTGTCTGGCGGTATCATATTTGTTGCGGGGAGCAAGTCAAATTCAACGTCATTCAATTGTGAATTGGAGCAGAGCCTCAGGCTGAGGGCCTAACTGGATGTCCTTTTCCTCAAGGTTGTCATAATTCAATAACAAAATGTCCTGAAACTCGTCGCTGACCTCTACGAAAGGAGGCGACACACGATTCACGTAAACAACACAGTCATAGTCCGCTTTAAACCAAACTGATGTTGCCTTTGCCAGTCCTCCAAATGGCCGCAATCTGTCCAAAGAAAACCTTGATTGGTGTTGGAAAAGCCGAAAGATCTTGTCCATGATCTGTGATCCCTTCGCTTTTTGCCGCTGAGGCAGGGCGAGTCCATTGGACAGTCGGGTCAAGTAGGAATCCATGTTGAGATACCGGTAGGCCTGCACCAAATCTGCTTAGTCCAGTCAAACGTACACTACTGCGATGGATTTGTATCCTGACGTGAATTTCTATCTCCAGTGATGGTAAGCCTATCCAAGGTGAACCGTTCAGTGGGGAAGTCAGACGTCAATTAAGACTCAGCTTGACACATACGAGGAATCACGATCCTTGCCAAACAGATGCGCTGGTGAAGTGAAATATTGCACAATATTTGGTATTGCAACAAGACTGTGACTGAATCCGAAACCAGTCGATAATGGAGTCTGGGAATTTGATTTCAAATTTATCGTTGTGGATTCGGGATCCTGGAATTTTTTGCGCAGATGTCGTTGATCGTCATCATCGTCAGCTGGGGACGAGTGTTGCCCATACAGGCACATGTAGACAATGAATCTGTGCAGGTGAAGAGGATTTTCCTAAGTCAGCGCCGGTATTGGTGTCGCATGCATTTGCCACACAAATCCAACTCTGGCTTAATCCTGACAGTGGAAAACAGCGCGAAAAGGACGCAGCAGTCTGTTAGGTTTTCATGCACTATGGTATTATATTTTATGGGCGGTATTTTCCGCCAAAATCTCGAAGAGGGATATGTTCAAGGAGGGAAGTCCAAAGTGGGAAGTCCAAATAGGGAATTTCTACGTTGTTTCCATTAGAATCACAAAGGGAAGTCCAAAGTGGGATGTTCAAAGTGGGATGTTCAAAGTGTGATGTTCAAAGTGGGAAGTTCAAAGTGGGATGTTCAGAGTGGGATGTTCAAAGTGGGAACCACCGCTAATAAATCTAATTTATTGATCAAGCATGTACACGTACATCGAATGTACGTTTAGCGATGCAAATACTCTTCCGCTAATGCGTATACGCCTACATTTGTAGGCTAAGATGGAAACCTGGATGTTGTGACAGGCGAATGAATCTAGGAGCGAGGTTGGCAGCTGTTACAAACACTTGGTTCATGGGAACTGATTCGGAGAATCACTACTTCGGAGAACAAGAGAAGGGCATTTTTCTCAGCTGAGTATTGGTTATCCGAAGTTCGATCTGACGACTTCAAATAATGCATTTGAAGTGTGGTAAATTTACAGTAGAGGCCTCCTGCGCATGTCCAGATTGACTACTTCCGGTCGTCAATAATATTCTATTGGCTCTGCTCTGGAGATAGGCGTCGACTGCGCCGATTTAGCTTCGTCACCGTACTATTTTTAGGAGGGCTTTCCCATGTTGAAGCCGTTCTCCAAAAGGTGACGCCTCTTTAGCGAATTCCCTTCCTAACAGTCGTGAATAGGAGCAGTCAGCCGCATTGATTGCCAAAAGATGGCAGCAAAGTTCTAGCGGACCAATACCACAAATACCGCCTGCTGCAAGAGCGTCGTTTAGCGTATTATTGTTAGACCAAAATTAGATCTATTTTTGGTTAGACCGATAGAGTAACGGTGTATTTTGAACTTTGAAATTTATCTTTCGTTTCCACTTCGTAGATACGAAACAGCAGGGACATTTGTGGTACCAACCATCTCCAGAATTACATGTATGTCATGAAGTTGAAGTCCAATTTCGTATTTCGCACTTCGTGTTTCGCCAGATTTATTTGCGAAACCTCACTAATATCGACTGTTACTACTACCAGAGGATATACCAAAGGCACAAGGAGAATATATGTACATGTAATATCGACTATCAGTATGCCAGAGGATATACACTAGGCAAAAGAGGTGTTTACTTCACCGGTATCTGAATAGGTCTGCAGACACAGTAGTATACTGTATTTCTTACGTTGCAAGATATCTAACAGAGATTTCAAGTTAAAAATGGATTGAGAAGGAAACATCAAACATCAAACTGAACTCCTGCCTGCCAATGAAATTGTTCAAAATTAAACAACATGATGACTGTCGGGTGTGTTTCAAAAAGTGTTCCGTCCGACACCAGAAAATATTCACCATTCTTTTGTCTACTGGTGAAAGGCTGTTTCTTAAAAATTCTACAACATTCATGTCAGATCTAGGTATCATGGCGCTCTAAATTATGGCACTACAAACTAATTAAAGTCTGACAGCAGAAAGTAGTTTTGGTGTCGGACGGAACGATAGATTTTGCTGCAAAGCTCAATATTGTTTGATACCCTCCCTTCAAATGAATGTACACTGTACATCCCAGATGGACAAACTAATACTAGTAGTCAAAGGTCTATATTATCAAATACTACATTTGATTTTTGAAAAATCAATGGCACAAATCTTTGTGATCATTTCAAAGTTAAATTTTGCCCCATTTTCTTGGGTGACCAATTTTGAAACACACCCTGTCTTTTACCCCAGGGGTCAGGGCACTGTCCACGGACAGTGCCCTGACCCCTGGGGTAAAATACCCCAGAAATATGTATATATTATATATACATATTTCTGGGGTATTTTACCCCAGGGGTCAGGGCACTGTCCGTGGGGTGCTTTTGGACCTCGGAAACACCCACCACCCCTGCCATGCATGCCTCAAGTCTCTGTGCTTTGCTGAAAATTATGACCGACTCCAAAATATAAAGGAGCAGGCCACCCACACTAATTGTCAAAAGATGGCAGCAAAGTTTTAGCTAACCAATAAAAGAGAACATTCTCCCGATTGGTGCTCAATCAACCATGAATGGTTCCCCTGGGCATTGAATTGGACCGTAGTGACACCTATTGGTCAACTGACCTAATGATGTTCGGGTAAATTGGTTTACTTTCCATGAGCCTATAGCAATTCCAAAGTAGCTTTCTGCATCTCCTTTAGACTAAGATTTCCACTTTAGTGGTGGTCTAAGGGAATCGCTTGGGATTTTTATACAAGTTGTTTTATGCAGTGGCCCCTGCAACAGACACCATTTATAAAGTGAACACAATGATTAAACCACAAACCACAGTCTTTACAGTTGACTGAGCACAACCTTGGATTAGTAAAACCCTCAAAGTCACCCTTAACTTTAAGTGTGGTCACAGTTCCCTAAAGGGCTCCGCACACTGGCGACTAAAATGGGGGCGACTACCGATGCGACTACTACGTCGCCTGCCATAATTACCTTTGCGGTCGATCAATGATGTCATCCACGACATCACTGATCTTCCAAAGAAGCATTTGTCGCAAACAAGTCAACAAAAACTAAAAAAACTGAAAAATGTTCAGTCGCTTCTGTGGTCGCAAGGCCGGTCTCCTACAAAATCGCTCGAAAAAATCGCTAATGTGCGGTGCCCTTTAAGGGCGGCGCACACGAGCGACTTTTTCAAGGAGACTACCCCGCCGACTGCCATAACGACCGGAATTTGTGGATTTTGTCGCCTAGTCTGCGGTAGATCATCCGACCTACCGACTAGTCGTGGGACAAGCCTCAGTGGTCGCTCGATCGATCGGCGTGATCGGAAATCCGGTTGGAAGAATAGTAGTCGCATCGTTTGCGGTCATTTGGTGCACTGGTCGATTTTACTGGTCGGCCTCAGTGGTCTCTTACCTAATCGCCAAATGTAATAGGCCCGTCGAGCGACCAAACGCACGAAGGAGACTAAAAATCAAAACCGGNCACTCATTGTTGCATGATGAGGAAATGGACAATTCAGGCAAGATTTCCCATATAACCCCCCCCCCCCCCGGCCCCCATATGAGCAATATGACAAGAGGGCTAAGTCGGGGAAGAAGGATTGACTGCCTCTGCCTGGGGCAATTTAATCCAAGAATTTCGACATTGAAACCTATGAACTACATTTACATGTAAGTTTGGAAACATGAGGGGTTTTGCACTCAAAATGTCAGATATTAGTTAGTTTCAGGTTGCTCTACTTTTATTGCGCTCCAATGCTTACAGGCCACTTGTTTCAGTGGTGATCACAGCTTTAGATGGGAAACCACCTGCAGGATGGAGTATAGGCTATACGAAGGCAATCACACTTGACAATGACCCACAATTCAGAGGGTACACAACTCCCGAAATCCCATTATCTCTGATATTTTTGCTCAGCTGATTTAAGCCAAAACAAAAACCGTGTCATATTTCAGCTTGACACAACATGTCCAATCCACCTATTGTGCTAACAGTACAAGCTCAGGAATCTCGAGTACCAGTGTCTATTTTTCCAGTGACGTTTTTACCAGTGTCTTTTTTCCAGTGACGTTTTTACCAGTGTCTTTTATTCCTGTGACTTTTTTACCGGTGTCTTTATTTCCAGTGTCTTTTTTACCGTCTACCTACGGTACCAGTCTGGGGCCGTATGCATAAAGCATCTTAAGTGTAAAATTTCCCTTAAACTATTGTTCCAAACAAAAGATAAGGGAAATTTTACACTTAAGATGTTTTATGCATACGGCCCTTTTTTCTTTACCACCGTTAACAGCCATTTTACACAGTTCCTAACATGCTAAAAAGTGCATTACAGCATTGCCTGCAGTCATGTTCATGTACATGTAGCCTACATTGAGAAACCTTTCTTAAGTATAACACTAGAAATCTGGGAAACCCCTTGAATACTGAAATTTCATTGGCTGACACCACAATTCCTGGAAATACTTTAGTTAAGGGTTCCCCTTATCTGAGTATGCCCTTAGTTTGTTTTATGCATACACTTTACGCATGGCACTTGGTAAAGTGAAATCCTTACACTTTAAGGGTAAGTTTAAAGCCGGTGACAGACTAGTGCGACGCGGCGCGGAGCTAAGCGTTTTCTTTTGTGTTTTCAGGCACCACTGAGCACCATGTGCAGTGGAGCGCAAAAACACAAAAGAAAACGCGTCGCTCCGCGTCGCGTACGCACTAGTCTGTCACCGCCTTTACACTTAACTTAAGGAAGTTGCCTGGGGCCATATGCCTCGCTGCTAAAATCGAAAACAAGACAGAGTGAAAAAAGCAGGGTTCGGTACAATTTATTTATTGATCTACACTAATCGACGAATGATTATACATGTACATGTAGTTCTACTTGTCAATATGGTATTAGTATAACCAAGAATATATAAGTACATGTGCCTTCTTGGTGTAACGTACAATGTCTTTGCATGTGAAAAAGGCAACGGTGGAAAATATTGCGTTAGTGAGATAGGAACCTAAGTCCTCCCAGAATCTGAGTCCGATTCTATTTTTCAACGAGAAACTAGGGTATATGGCCGAATACAAACATACAATAGCACAGACTATAGTTTGTACATGTAATATCGAATATTAGTACTACAGTGTACTAGGATATACCGAAGAGACTAAAATAGTAGGCCTACATGTAATATCGCATATTAGTACTACCAGCAGAGGATATACAATGTAGCAAAGGCACAGAGACTATGGTACATGTAATATCGACTACTGGTACTACCAGATGATATACCAAAGGCATAAGAGGCTATAGTAGGCCTACACGTACATGTAATATCGAATATTTAACTACTAGAGGATATACCAAAGGTACAAAGAGACTAGGCCTATACACCTTTCCAGAAATTCAGCGGCCAGTGCTCGAACTAAATTCTCCCCTGTGCACGTCATCAAAAGAATTCAAAAATTGTGGTCAACCGTGACCGTCTCTTTTGTATAGCAATGGAAGGGGCTAAAGAATCCCCCTTAAGCGGCCCATACACGATCAATATTATTGCACAATATGAGGATATCACAATGGGCAATATCATTGCCAATCTTTCTTCTACCATCATGCGAAAAGCACACGACCACCCATTTGGGCCCCATATTGTGCAATAATATT